>PVJH01021815.1:0-37857 GCA_004026705.1 Nesogale talazaci
CCAGAATTCTGCACCCACTGACCTGTGACTTCCTGAGTCAGAAGCAGACTTTATAGACTGATTTCGGGCCTATGGGTTATTATTGGACTTATGACTTTGCACTGGACTGGATTGGGATGCCTTCTTAGGGTCACGTTTCTTTTGTATATAAACCCTTTCCTTATACCTATATGCGTGTCTCTGAAATTTGTTCCTCTAGTCTATCCGGACTAACACAGGGGGGGGATCCCAGAGGTCAGAAGCCCAAAGAACCATAGAGCATGCGAGCATGTGGGCCCAGAGGCTGTGGGCAAAGAGTAGGCCTGGAGCGTGTACATGTGGGCTCATAGCCAGGCCTGAGGTGGTATGCCCAGGCAACATTTGTGCACCCCCTCTCTCTAACCTGCCACTGAGCAGGAGCACGATAAAAGAGAAAGAGGCATTCCCACAGCCAGGGTATTTCAAACCTACTCCTTACTCACTTGTCTAGTGAGGTTCCAGAGATAAGGTCCTTAGGCAAAAACAGAAGATGACCATTAGCTTCCAAATTAAGCCCACCTAGGATTACCTCGCATGTGGCTTGTGGGCTTGAGTATGTGCATGCTTAGTTTTTAAACTGTTTCTTGTGATTTGAATGAAAGTCACTATTGATAGCTCACTAAGGCTTAGAATGTTGATCATTATGCATTATTTCATTTTTGAAAACTTCCAATTTTCCTAAATTCATACTTTATATATTCAAAGTTTCAGTTATTAATTGATGTGTGTAGCTTTTTGTTTCCATTTTCAGTAGTGTCTCATCAGCAAATAAAAGTCTCAATGGCTTCATGGATGCAGGCATTTTTCCGGCAGGCTTTACTCCCTCCCAGTCATTATGGTTGACTTAACTTGAGAAGGCAACTTTTCTTCAGTCATACTTTGAATGTCATCCTCCCTCATGGAAGCAGTAGTCAAGAGATAAAATGGCTCATTGAATTAGGTAAACTGCTTTGCAACACCTCTTTAAAGTACTGAAAAGCAAGGATGTTACTCCGAGGACTAATGTATGCCTTACCCAAGCCATGGTATTTTCCACTACCTCATATGAAACGTGCAAGTTGAACTTTTATTAAGGAAGACTAAGATTTCGTCTCCCATACTTTGGACATGATGTCAAGAGACGCCCGTCCCTAGCGGAGGCCAGAAGGCTTGGTAAAGAAGAGGGGCAGTGAAAAAAAGGAAGATCTTTGATGAAATGGACAGAAAACAGTGTGTGCAACAGTGGGCTCAGACATAGTAACAATTGTGAGGATGACACAGCCACGCTTGGTCGTACTGTGCATTGGGTCACTTGGAATCAGAGCTGATTCAATAGCATTTAAAATGAACAGCAGTGTTTATACCTCCTGTCAATTCTTTTAGACTCATTTCAGACACATCTTCCTTCCTAATGGCCTCCTTGGAATCTATAGTTGCTCTTAGAATTGCCTTAAAAGTAGATGATTTCTTTATATAAGTAAACATCTAGATCATTAAATTGTCATACTCTGCACATAAGATTAAAATTTATTTAAGAGGAGAACACGAACAATATTGTATTTATTTATGTGCCCCAATCACAAGTCCATCAAATCTTTGTCCTTGTCATCTGAGTATTTTGAATAAGATGTTCCTCAACCAATGGTTAAATTATAATTTAGTAACTTTACAAAGAATTAAATTAATTCACAGATTCACTGCTTTTCCCAACATGAACTTTGAGGTTCATCGTTCCTTTCTTAAGCTTTAAATATTTAGGAAAAATGTACAAATGTTTCTTTAAATGACACTGACTCAAAATATGAAATTCAATTTAAAGTAATGCAGAACGATTAATAATGTGACATCCAAATAATTTATAGAAAGTTTACTTATTAAGTCATACATTGACTCAGGAAATGTTTATTTTGTAACTATTCTAACCATTTCAAAAAATAGTCCTTGCATTTGTGGAGCTCAGGGTTCAAGAAGGAAAATGAGTATAGAATAAGTAATACAAAATAATATAAATGTTAACAAGAGTTTTTCTTTCATTTATTACAGATATAAATGGGGATAATATTTCCTATTAGATGTAACATGTGTTGAAGTCATTTATGTTTTATCTAAAGGACAATGTCCCTTGGTTAATGATCAATACAAGAAGGCTTTAAAAGCAAGTGGGAAAATTATCTAATCTTTAATTTCATTTTTCCATGAATGCCCAAATTAAACAATTAGATGAACATATAGGTGCAATATATACATCAAATGCCCAATGAATATAGAGGCATAATAAAAATGACATAAAAGATGATTTTACATAAGGACTAGAATGCATGTTCTCAAATTTTATTAGAAACAGAATAAGTAGAAAATCAGGTTTTTCAAATAAAGAATGTGGGAACTATAATAGATCTAAGGAAAGCTATCCAAAGAGTGACAGTCATTAAAAATTATAATTGATTTCCAAATGAAGTTGTCAAAACTTTTTCACATGTCTTGGAAAATAAGATATGGGTTTCATCTGTTCAGGATGCTTTACATTATGCCAAAACTTCTGCTAGTTTCAGTCAATAGTAAAAACTCTATACTGTCAATTCAACGAAAAAAATCAGCTCAATCATTTTTTTTCTGACATCACGTAGCTTAAGCAAATCTGTTGACTGACACTTCTTTTTATTTCAATTATTTTAGTTTAATGGAAAACCCAGACTCCTGTATTTCTGTCTAAGAGGGCAAGATTAAAATTTCCAAATGTGTTTTCAACATTTAGAAATCCATAAGCCTGTTTTTATTCATGATACATAAGCATAATATATATGACCTTTATATAACTTGAAAGAAACCATTTTTCAGTACACATCAAAATATTAAAAGTGGAAAAATGCCAATGTCCAAATTTAAGTTCAAATGTAAATTTCCATAATCCAAGAAGTTGTACTAAATACATAATGATAAATGTTATGCATGACTTGTATATTCATCATAAATAATGACATGTCGGGGAAAGCCTCTGAAACATTTTACTAGAGGTAGAAGTAAGTATAAAAAGATATTTTGTGTTAGATTTTGTTTTAGTTTCAAGAGAAAATAAGAGTTTGATTGATGTTCAATGAATATCCATTTACCTAATTAATTAGTTAGCTGTATACTGAGGCATTGAGTGATATAATTCATCTGTCAGTTCATTGTGCCTGAGTTATTATTTAACCCTAAGGATTTGCCTAAGGGAGTTTCCAATGAAAAGAGTAAACTGAACAATAATGGCACATATTGTGGGGAGGGGTGGTGGGCTGTCACTTGTTTCATGATCTGCTTTTCATTTTTCTAGTTATTTTATTAATAATTATTCAATGCATAGGCCATATCATTCCATTTCCTTGAAGGTCTTCCTCTTTTTCCCTGACCCTCTACCTTACCAAGCATGATGTTCCCTTCCAAGGACTGGTCTCTCCCGATAATATTTAGAAAGTATATGTGCTGACCCAAAGTCTTGTTATCCTGCATCCTAAAGAGCAACTATCCCCTGGTATATTCAGTAGTCTCCAAAATCCAGCTTCAAAGGCATCGATTGTTCTGCAGTCTTCTTTCTTTGTTGCCCATCTTTCAAGTGCACGTGTCTATTAAAAGAAAAAAGAAACAGGCATCAGATTTCAAGTGCACATGGTTTAAAATGAACTCACCTTAGTTCGCAAGAGACTGCTTTTGCAGCAGATTTGCCCAATGCAATAGGCCCTTTGATTTCTTGACTGCTATTTCCATGGGAGTTTATTCTAACAATGCTTTTTGCTCTTATCGGTCGAGTTGTGGAAATGGTTGCTTTCCAATGTTAAGGGATGTTTCATGCTGACTGTTGCAACCTTTGAGCTTCATCATTACTTCTTCAGGTTCTCTTCACTTTTAACAAGCAACATTATGCTGTCTGTATATTGCAGGTTGTGAGTGTGTCTTCTCTCTATCCAGATGTCACATTATGGGAGGTGTTTCATTTCCTCTAGCTTCAGCTGGAACTTACATATCATCAATTGGTGGCATGTAAATAATATGCCATATTTTGCATGGTAGTTTTTTTTAATGATAGAACTTTATGGAATATTTTCTAAGGAACATTGTGTTGCTATTATATTTGTGTATCACTGAGTTAATTTCAACTCGAAGTGACCCCATGTTAAAGAGAAGAACTGGTTCAGAGGGTTTCTTTAGCTATTATGGAATAAAAAAGTATTACAGGTTAAATTGCCAATGTAAGTCTAAATGTTTACTTGTTTTTCTTGCCTAGGAATTGCATCACCCAAATAAGGCAGGCACACATTTTACAGATGCAGTGCTAGCAACGAGCTCAACAGTTTTTAAAAGTAAGTCTTTAAAAACAATGGCTTCTAAATAGGGTACTTGTTTTTATTTCCATAAAAACTAATATAGCATGTGATTTGGTGATAAATATTCACTTTATGATAGCTTTTATGGGCTTACGCTGCAACAAATACATCTTGAAACTCAACCTGGTTAAAGATTATTCTTCATTCATAAAAAAGTTCAAGTAGCAGCAGCTGCGACAGTGGCTCCGAACTGGGGAGAGCACCTCTGGCCCCAGGCACTAGCAGGGTCAAAGATACCCCCAATCCAGTCCGTCTGTGCCACCACTGTGCACCCGCTGCGCCACAGCACCCAGAGCCAAACGTGAAGATGGGAGGCAAGCTGAGCAAGAAGGGGTACAATGTGAAAGTCAGGATGAGAAAGTCAGGAACAAAGACAAGAAGGTCTAGGGGACAAGGACCGAAGAGGAGGTCACCCCAAAGGAAAATGAGGCCCAAATGGCGGCCCAGACCACTGAGGTGAAGGGGAAGCCTGAGAAAGATGCCCAGGATGCAGCAAACAAGCTTAAAGAGAAGGAAAATGACAAAGGCAGTGCTGGCGCCAAGGAAGAAGCCTGAAGGCCGAGCCCAAGAAGACTAAGCAGGAAGCCTAAGTGAAGTCCAAGCTCCAGAAGAACACAGAGCCAAGGCAGACCGAAGCTCCTGGCCCTGACGCTGGGGTTGGGGGCAGGGGCCGCGAAAGCACCCAAAGCCAGTGTTGAGGCCAAGGCCAAGTTCACGGCACCCCCTAAAGCCGATGTCAAGGGCACGGAGGAAGGGGAGCCCCAAAAGACTGAGGCTCCTGCAGCTCCAGCCACCTAGGAAACTAAAAGTGAAGGGGCCCCAGACTGCACCCTCTTCCAAGGAGACCCTGCCGCGATGGATGGAAGTGCCCGGTTTGAACCTCAAGGCCCAGGTCCCTGCAGCCCTAGCAGAAGAAGCCAAACCTGCCAAGGCTAATTCGGCTGAAAGCGAAAGAGTAAAGAGGACAGCCTACGGGAAAAAAATAATACCACTTAAAGAAAGAATCTCTCTCTCTCTCTCTCTCTCTCTCTCTCTCTCTCTCTCTCTCTCCCTCTCTTCTCTCTCCTCTCTCTTTCTCTCTCTCCTCTCCTCTCCTCTCCTCTCCTCTCCTCTGCTCTCTCTCCCCCCCCCCTCTCTCTCCCTCTCTTCTCTCTGTCCTCTCTTCTCTGCTGCACTAACTTGTTTCAAATTGATTGCAAGTAATGATATGTATTGCCCAAAGGAGGTTAATTAAAAAAGAATGTTGGTCCCATTAAGGGAGGAAGGTGGTGGGTATAATCCAAATAGTATTTTTGTTGCGAAATAGCTAATATACCTTCAATCAACTTTATACCAATCTGTCTTGGATTTTAAAGATAAACACCTGAAATTGTCGAACATCTTTTGTACCTAACTGCTGGCCCATGCCACAGCCACTAAGATCCAAGAATGTCTCCCCTCTTCTCCAGCCGGGTGGGATTCCGCCCATGGGGCCCGTATCAAGGCAATCAGATCTCCATGAAAGCAGTATTTTCTGTTTTCTTTTTAATTTGCAACCTTTCTTATTTTGATATTTTTTTAAATGTCTTGGATGGATGCCAACTTTCAGAATGAGCCCACTTAGCTTGTCCACGTGTATCTCCATGCCCCCCCTCCCCCACCACCATACTTCCTTTCCAGATATTTTTGGGAGTGACAAACATTCTCTCATCCTACTTAGCCTACCTAGATTTCTCATGATGAGTTAATGCATGTTCGTGGTCGGGTGTGCCTGTCATTCTGTTTTATTGGTCAGTGGGAATGAAAAAACATTAAACAACCCCCCAAATAAAACACCTAAAATAACACAACCGCGTCTGCGTTTATTGCAGTTCTAATTTGTCTTCCATTCTGTGTCTGAGACACCAACACACCACTCATTGGAAAATGGAGAAAAAATTTAAAAACACAAAAAATGTACAATGGATGCAATGATATTATATGTAGTGGTATAAATGGTGCAACAGTGATAAAGTTAACAATGATAAAAGAAAAAATTCAAAAAGGGTGTTCTGGATCTTTGACTCTTTTTCTTTGAGTGGTATTTAAGGACTCCTGGTTTTTGTTTTGTTTCTGGTTTGTGGCTCTACCATCTTAAAAAAATATCCAACAAAGACAATGTACTCCTTTGTCTCAAATCAAGGAAGGAAAAGTAGGTGTGGTATAACCAATTACATTTCCCAGGCGCCATAAATGAGAGAGACACACATGATTTTTACTCACATTCCATTTTTTTAAAATTCAGTCATATTGATAATTCTAACTGCAAGGGGATCCTAACCCAGAGATGTTTGAGAGAAAAGGCCTGGTTATTTGCTTCTGAAAGACCAGCCCTTGAAAATTCTACGGAGCACAAACTTCTTGCCGGTGGACACAATGAGAACAATAGTTGTGCCTTAGATAGCCAGCCGGTCATGAGATTTCCAGGCACCAGTTTCTACTCACTGGGTGCAAAATAATGTCCTTGTGGACTCTTTAATGCCAATTCACCCTTATGTCTCTGGACACTATGGTCTTTACTCTCCAGGACCAATGAGTCATTCCCTCAAGGCATTTGGTTAAGAGTAAGAAATTTTCAATTACATTGCCCCTGTACATCGGGTTGTTATGAGTCAGAATCAATTTTTAAAAATTATTTTCTTGGGGGCTCAAACAGATCTAGTCACAACATAAACATACATACATACATTGTATCAGTATTTATATCTTTTTTTTCCTTTTCTTGTTGGTGGTGGTGGGGGCTGGGGGCTGGTGCAACTATCACAATCCATGCATACATCCATTGTGTCAAGCACATTGGTACAACTCTCGCCATCATAATTCTCAAAACATTTACTTTCTACTTAAGCAATCCCTTGTATCAGTTCCTCATTTTCCCCTCCTTCATGAACCCTTGATGATATATAAATTATTGTTATTTTGTCATATCTCATATAGCCCAAGGTCTCCCTTCACCCACTTTTCTGTTTTCCATCTCCCAGGGAGGAGGTTATATGCAGATCCTTGTAATTGGGTCCCCCTTTCTACTCCACCCTCCTTCCACCCTCCCTGTATCCCACTCTCAACACTGACCCTTAAGGGATCATCTGTCCTGGATTCCCTGTATTTCCAGTTCCTCTGTGTACCAGTGTACATCCCCTGGTCTAAGCAGATTTGTTCAGGTGGAACTGGGATCATAATAATGGGAGGAGGAAGCATCTAAGAACTAGAGGCAAGTTGTATGTTTCATCATTGCTACACGGCACCCTGACAGGCTCCTCTCCTCCATGTGACCCTTCCCTTCTGTAAGGGGATGCTCCATTACCTACAGACGGGTCTTTGGGTCCCCAATCTTCACTCTCTCATTCAAAATAATTTGATTTTTTTGCTCTTTGATGCTTGATACCTGATCCTTCAGATGCCTCGTGATCACACAGACTGATGTGCTTCTTCCATATGTGCTCTGTTTCTTCTAAGCTAGATAGCTGCTTATTTACCTTCAAGACTTTAAGATGAGTCAGAATAAATTTGACAACACTTAACAGCAACATAGTTTGACTACAATAGAGCTACAGAGGCAAGTTTGTTTACAGATTTGAAGATTGACTAAGGGCGATAGTTTTAAAAGTTCCATTGATCTCTGTCTAATATATCTAACTAGGAACCTTGACCTTTTTAAATATGTTTTTTAAATTCTATTCCAATTTTCCCCCCAAACTCTCCCAGACCTTCTAACACAATAGTAGATAATGTTCTGTCTCCGGACCATGTAAGGCCTTTGAAACCATCAATACCAGCTCACTAAATATTAGAAGTTCACCAGAGAGAAGCTGTTCCAGCCATCATATAAGGGGTGACTTAATTAAATTTTAACAAAATATAGCAAGATTATTTTAAGTTTATAATTTTGCAAGGCCTACAAATTAAGTTAAAAAGATCCAAATGGACTTTGGCAGGAAAAAATGTTTCCTTCTCAAGCCTGTTCTAATGTGATCCCTTCCAGAGAAGGTGGTAGTGGTATCCTGGCACTATCTAGGTCTTCTTTTATCAGTCTCCAGGAAACTGAGCTTCCCACAGTCTATTAGTCCTTTCATGCCTCTTTTCTTTTATTTTCTCAGGACATACATGGCATAAATATGCTATCAAGCATACCTGAAGTCCTAGAAACATCCCAAGACAAATTATCTGCCTGGAGTCTTCTAAAGTGTAGGCATTTGAGTCCATCAAAAGATTATACTAATTGATTTTATTGTTCCAAGAGAACATAATCCAGAGGATCCAGGTCCAGTGGCCCTCAAGGTGTTTAGTTACACCTAAAAAGTTTTAATCAGGATACTTTCCTTCAGCTTTACACATTAAATGAGATGTTTCACAGATTCATATTTATTCTTATTGTGAAAATCATTTTATTTGGGGCTTGTACAACTCATCACCATCCATCCATCCATCCATCCATCCATTGCATCACACACTTTTGCACATTTGCTGCCATCATGATTCTCAAAGCATTTGCTTTCTACTTTAGCCCTTGGTATCAGCTCCTTATCTCCTCTTTCCCCCCTCATTCTTGAACCCTTGATAATTTATAAATTATTATTATTGCCATATCTTACACTGCTTCTCTTTACCCACATTTCTTTTATTCATCCCCCCAAGGTTGAAGTCATATGTAGATCCTTGTAATACGTTCATCTTTATTTTTTAAGGTTGCATATTATTACATTGTGTATGTACCATGGTTTGTCCATTGTTGCACTGGTGGGCATTTAAGTTGTTTCCATGTTTTGGTTTGTGTGAAAGTATTATCATGAACGTGGGTAGAATGAGAGAAAAATGTGGAACAAAACTCAAAATCATAAAAAAAATGATGAGACTTATTGGTCAATAGAGGCTGGTAAACCTACCAAGACAATGGTCCTCACTCACTCTTCAGGTGTTAAAATGAACTCAACCCTATGACCCAGTTTTCAACTAAAGAGTAGACTCCACTATTAGGAGAATAATGACACTAGATAGGAATTATTTAGAATATTCATGGCACTGTGAATTGCACTGGACAGAAATTCATTAGTTCTAAGAGATTTTATTCTCTATGAGTTAGACCTCTTGTTTTCCAGTAGCCAAGCCTCTCCATTTTACCTTCTCCAAGGTGCCGCCATTGTCATTATTTTCCACCAGAACTCCTTAAATACTGCAGGGATTTGACAGTTTGCTTTTGTTCATGCAAATAAGAAGCCATGATGCTGTTGGTAAAAAAACAAAGATCTTATATGATTTCAGGTCATTCCAATGCTGTAACCACAACAAAGTTGTTTTCAAAATGTAATGTAGGTTATGGTGTGTTCTTTGATCCCATGCTGGTTGTGTGTTATAACCTGCTGGTTCTGGCTAGCAAGAGCTTATTGTTAAATTTTCAGGAATTTGAGTAGTCAATTGATATCAAGTCAACAGCTTGAAGTCAGCTATATTCAGAATAGTTAAGTCATGAACATTAACATGCACTATAAATACTAGCTTTCTCCTTATTTACTTATCAAGACTCGGTTGTTAAACATGTAATAGCACACTGCTGCCTGTGTCTTTAATAGCACACCACAGCTGAGGTCTTTACTTCTCAAGTTAATGGAGATTAACTTGACTCGGAAGAAATCAGTGGAAATGCTGCACAATCTAATTGTTGCTGAAAAACTGAGTTATGTTGTCCCGCTGAGAATCCTTACCAGATATGTCAAACAAAATCTTTGATGTATGTAGTAAGCCAGGTTTTCTAGACCTTTAGGTGCAGTGAACATTCTCTATTTCATAAACATTTCCTGTTTGCATAAAAGTCATTTACTTTTCAATCTTATCACTTAATAATACCTTACCATAAAAGTAGAAAGTAGGGCTGAGTCCCGGTGGCATAGTGGTTGAGTGCGAACTGCAGCCCACGGGCTTGGTGGTTCAACTCCAGCAGCAGCTCTCCAAGAGCAAGGCTGGGTAGCTCCCACAAACACCAGAGGGCAGTGATGGCCCCTCCAAAAAAGTGGAAAGTAGATATTGAATCTTCATAGTCCCTGTCATTCAAGTTATTGCAGGTGACATTTTCATCAAATATTTTCTCATTTCACCAGATATATCTCACCACAATATAAACTACCCAACACACTATTCAATATTGTTAATATAGCATACACTTCTAATGATCAAGTTTTGTATTAGTGGTGGCAGCATTAGCTACCATGGTAGAAGAATCCCAAAATGTTAGCAATTTTGGTGCTATGAGACCAACTCTGACTTATATAAAACCCAAAATGAAACAAAACCCAGTGTCATCAAGCTGATTTGACTCTTAGTAGCCCTATTGAGGGTTTCTGAAGTTGTAAATATTTATGAGAATGCATTGTCTCATCTTTCTCCTTCAGAAAAGCTAGCAGCCTTGAACCGCAAACCCTATAGTTAGAAATCCAATATTTTTTGATAGCACCATAGTGCTCTTTCTATACACCAGACATACTTGTATGTGTAATGGCATGCAATGTTGGCTGGGAGGTCCGGTGACATTCTCACAGTTGTTGTATATGAACTCATCATTGTGGTTATTGTGTCAATCCATCTCATTGAGGATCTTCCTCTTTTTATCTCTTACTTTACCAAGCATGATGTCCTTCTCCAGGGTCTGACTTCTCCTGACAAACATGCCTGAAGTACATGAGCCTAGTGTCACTGTCCTCGCTACTAAGAAGCATTCTGATTGCACTTCTTCTAGAACAGTTATTTTTCAATCTTCTGATAGTCCATGATCTATTCAAAATTGTTTGTCATACTTCAATGTGTTACCATAATTCAAAATAAAAACAACTCTTTAGTTTTTTTTCCTTATTCATCTATCAGCTTTCACATACATATAGGAGATGACTGAACATACCATGGCTTGAGTCACACACTTCAGTCATCAAAGTGACATCTTTAAAAAATATATTAATTGGATACATATATATCATTCCATAGTTTAATCATGTCCACAATCAATTTCCAAACATTATTTTATTTCCTGGACTTCATAGCATCTCCCTTTTATCATCCCCCCACACGACCACCACTGTATCCACCACACCTGACATATTTATTCTACTTGTTTTCCCTATAGGTTCATCAATCGTGGGTTTCATATATCGAAAATCAGACAAAAGCATAACACAACTTCAAGAAAATGACATCCTAATGACTTGACGCTGCTGGAATCAAGCCTAATATGAACAAACAAAATCACAGAAAATGTTGTAATCCAGATCAGTGCCAGCCTGCATGTGATCTGAGAGGGAATCAACAGACAAGGGTTTAACTGTTCAAGTCAGGTTTATCCTTCTGATCTTCTATAATCAACTCTACAATGCACTCTATTTAGCAACCACTTTCCTCCCATCCCTCAATTATGGATAGAGGGAGATCATGGCAGGTTTATTTCCTATATAGTTCCCACAAGTATATCTTGGGGCTCAAAGTGGCAACCTTTAAAATTCTGAAGAGAGCTTTGATTTTTTTTTCCAACGGCTAATACCATGAATTTTGATTGTTGATCCAATGAACATTAAATCCTTGGCAATTTCAGCCTTTTATCAATTTATCATAGTGCCCAATTGTGAGGATTTTTGTTATGTTGTTTTGTTATGTTGACATATGAGCCCCACCGAAGACTGTAGTCCTTGTATTCATCAGTTAGTGCCTCAAGTCCACCTTGCTTTCAGTTGCTTATGAGTCTTCTGCCAATTCTGATGTCATGTCCTTCATATTGTACAGCTTCTTAGATCATTTACACAGCTCACAGACTGAATAAGGGGCTTAATAGAGTAGATAATCCTTTGCCCCTAAACTCCGTGACTGGTGTCTGCAAATGCCCAATGATTTTTGTTTAGGTAGTGATTCAAGGTCCCTGAGTCCTTCCATATATTTGAGATGCTGCTTTCTAAATTATTGTGCAGCTGACTAAAATCAAAAGAACATGGGGGATTATGTGCAGGGTATAGCTATAGATATGTCCTAAGAGTAGCATCCTTCATTTCTGTTCACAAATGTTTAGGTAGAAATCGTTCCCCTGGACACATTTTACTGAAAAGGAGATGTGCATGTGTAGTCTAGCTGTGGGCATAATAAGAAAAAGAAATGCACTTGGTAGAAATCCATGAGTGTTTTCCATTGTTGCCATTAGCAATTTTCATTGTTCCGTTAATTGGCCTTTATTAAAGGTGGATATTCCCCGATAGCTTTTTTATTGTAGTTTGCAAAATATCTCTATTTTGCATTGTCCAACCTGGCACTAGTGGGATATGTATATAAAAAGTAATAGTCTCTAGAGAAATTCTTAAAATAAAAAGTAACTTATGTGTAATACTCCATGGAAAGTTATTCAAAATAACTTGAAAACAAGTGTCCATAACTTGAAAATAATGGAGATGCATATTTGGTTTCATAGGTGGTTAAGTTGTAATGCCTAGGTATGTAAGTCACAGAATCTAACTTCCTGTGTTTAATTTCTGCCTCAGCATTGAAGCTTAGTCTGGTTATGAACTCTCATTAAGCTATCTTAGACTCATCTGGATATCAGGAATTAAAAACTCTAGCTTTTTATAGAATTATTGTGTAGATTAATCAAGAAAATATGTATAAGCCATTGAGCTCAGGGCCTGAAAAGTTTAAACAGTGAATAAATTTTAACTTTTATAATTACTGAGCACTCTTTCAGTTTGAATTACCAACACTGTAAATTGTCTTCACTGAGGATTCACTAATCCCTGTTTATCTCATACTTTGAATACTGATGCTGCTGTATTCACTTTGGGGATGCCAATCCATCACTTTGTATGTGTTTGAAGGGAAGGAGTTCAAAATAGAGTGTTTCTGAAGTTCTCTGGGTGACACACATGTTTTGTAACCAGCCGGTAGCCAAAAGGATGCCAGTTAAAACATACCCAATGGCACCACAGAGGAACCAGGCCTCGTGGTGTTGTTGTTAGGTACCAAAGATAAGGTTCTAACTCATAGAGAGCATGTGTACAACAACAATAACAATAACAACAACAAACATTGCCCAGTTCTGTGCGATTATCACAGTTGCTGCTATGTTTGAGTCCATTGTTGCAGCCACTGTGTGAGTTCATTTTGTCAAAGGTCTTCCTCTCTTTACCGGCCCCTCTACTTTACAAAGAATGATGTCCTTGTGCAGGGGACTGGTCTGTGCTGAAAACATGTCTAGAGTAAATAAGACTAAGCCACTCCTTTCTTGGTTTTAGGAAGCACTCTGTCTGTACTTCATCCAGGACAGATTTAGTTACCCATTTAGCAGTCCATGAGATTTTGAATATTCTTCTTTAACTCCACAATTAAACACATCTATTCTTCTTTGGTTTTATTTATTTAATGCCCAGCTTTCACATACATAGGAAATAATAGAAAATATTATGGTTTATGTCTCACACCTTGATTCTCAAAGCAAAATCCTTGCTTTTCAACGATCTAAAAAAATCTTGTGCAGCAAATTTACCCAATGTGACGTGGCTTTTGATCTATTGATTGCTACAATGGTTAGCATTGATGGCGGATCCAAGCAAGGCAAAATTCTTGACAACTTCAATCTTTTCTTAATTTATTATGGTGTTGACTATTAGTTCAGTGATGAGGGTTTGAGTCTTCTTCACATTGAGTTTAATCTAAACTGAAGGCTGGAATCCTTGATCTTCATCAGGAAGTGCTTCATGGCCTCCCGATTTTGAGCAAGCAAGCTTGTGTCAACTGCATATCATAGGTTACAAACCTTCCTCCAATCTTGAGACCACATTCCTTTTCTTCCTCCCAAAACTTTGACACATAATTTCCTTAACACACAATTCAATGGTTCAATCGTTCAACAATTTAAGAACATTCCTCCCGCCCCGTGGTTAAATTGCTTTTAAAGTAGGCTGTGCATTCACAATCAGTTCTAGTGCTCCAGCTCCCCTCCCACCTTAATTATTTATTCCTGAAATCCTCTTTCCCAGCATATCACTCACCACCCACACCTGTATCCCCTATAAGCCCTGTCAGTTATTGTCACTTTGCACACACTCTTTCTGTGCTTCACAAACTGAAAAACTAAGTAGTAACAATAAAAAAACAAAATCTAAATAAGAAGGTAAGGGTAAAATATTAATAATACTATAAATGCCAAAATACAAATAATGAGTAAGAAAGGAAATACCCCTATCAACATTCAAAATGCCAGGGAAGAAATTTATGTCGTAAAACAAGAAAGAGATATTTGCACCAGAACAAATTCAGGCCAGGTCAATAGAGAGGGCAACTGACCACCATCATCAAGATGACAATGCTCACTGCCTGATAGTAAAGCTGTTTGAGACTCTTGTCTGTGGCTAGCACAGATTTGCCAGTGACTCTGTCTGACTAGAAGCCATATTCTTCCTAATGTAAGCCAGCTTCTCTCATGATTTGTTCAGCATGTAGATTAAATAAGGATGGTGAGAGGATACAACACTTGATGTCCAACTTCCTGATTTTAAATTGCACAGTATGCCCTTAATCTACTGCACAAGCACCTCTCGATCCCTGCACAAGTTCTGCAGGGGCACAATGAAGCATTGTGGAATACCCATTCTTCTCAAAGTTATCATAATCTATTATGATCTACACAGGCGAATGCCTTCACATAGTCAATAAAACACAAGGAAACTACTTTCTAGTATTCCCTTCTTTCAGCCAAGATCTGTCTGACATCAGAAATGATAGCTCTTATTCCCCATCCTCTTCTCAACCTCACTTGAATTTCTGGCAGTTCCCTGTCACTGTGCTGCTTTAACCATTTTAGGATGACCATCAGTAAAATTTTACTTGTATGTGATATTAAAAAAATTATAGAACATGCTCTAAAATTGGCATATTGTGTTTGGTCACTTTTCTTTGGAATAGTTACAAGGATAGGTCTGATAATAGCCCTCCATAAAGATTACAGTCAAGACAATCCTATGTAGGAATTCTAATCTTTAACTCATGGGGCTACCTAACTTACAAATCAACAGTAATACTTCCAGATGTTTGGATGTACACAAGTACAGGATTATCACAAAAAGTGGCAGAATTAGCAAACAAATCTATTTTGTTGTTTTTTCTCACAAATTATGGTTGATCTCTCTCTTTCCAGTCATTAAAAATACTAATTACATCCTTGGTTAGATTCTTAATGTAATTGAAGTAAGTTACTTAAATGTACTGAATGTCCATTCCCTCGAGTGTAACATGGCGATTATGATAGCATCTTTTTGTTGGATTTTTTTTTTTACAGAATTTGTCTTACCTACTGGTGCTGTAATAGAAATATCACACATGAGGGGCTTCCAGGAACATTCATTTTTTTACAGCTCAGGAGAATATTAGCTCAAGTTCAGAGCACCGGGTCTACCCTGTCAACCGTGGAGGAAGATCCTTGTCGCTTTCTGCTTCTGCAGCCCCAGAACTCCTGAGTCTCACAGAAATCCTCACGTGGCATCAATCTTCCCCAGATTTGTGCTTGTGCTTCTGTGACCAATCTATTGATTCTTAAAATAAAAACAAGCAAATTTAGAAGGGATTAGATGTAGAATCCATACAGCGATCTAATCAATATATCAAAGAAACCCTTTTCCAAACAAGGTTACATCCACAAAAAATCAGGATTAGGATTCCAATACATATTTTGGGAGTACACAATTCAAACCATACCAAAATATATGCAAATAGATGCATAGATTGGTTCCTTAGTAAGTATGTAGGTAGTTTGTAGGTAGTTAAATAGATAGATACCTGGAACAAAGGTGAGGTAAAGATAAAAGAGTATTTCTATTTTTTCTTATTTTCTGGGGCATTCTACATCTGGGGCATTCTAAATCTTGTTTTATCATAAATCAAAAATTTCATCACTCCATCATTACTTTAATATTAAAACATTCTACAGAAACTATTTAATGACACAGAGCATCAAAGGAAATTTGAAGAAATACATAGTCACTATACCAATAAAATTGATGCAAGAGGTAGTGTAAAATCAAGAATCAATAATATTGTAGGTTCAAGCTACACTGGAAGTTTTTTGCAAAAAAGCAAGGTTTCAGGAATTTACTGTTTCAATACCCTGTTGCGGCACTATAAACCCTCACTAATCTAGGTCACGAAATTCGGAAGACAGTAAAGAAATCCATACCTGTGTCCATTAAAAACAAAAGTGATCCTAGAGAATGTGGAAATTATCAAGCAATATGATTAATATCATATGCAAGTGAAATTTTGCTAAATAAAACTGTTGTGCTAGTATGTGAATAGAGAGCTATCAAATATTCAAGCTGGATTCAGAAGAGGATGAAAAATGAGGGATAGTTCTGCTGATATCTAATGATATCTTGCCTGAAAGCAGAGAATACCAGGAATATATGTCTCTGCATTTTACTAAGGAAAGGTATTTGAACAAAACAAGTATCCAGAAATATTAAAAACCAACTTAGATTAAAAAAATCATGTGATAAAATGCATTAATAAAATGGGCTGCTCTCCTAAGGCAAACAACTAGGACAAATAAAAAGAAGAAGAAATTACATTTGCAGCGCTCCAGATCCAAATCTGAAACAATATTGAGAGTGTTTATGTATATGCATAGACCAAATGGTAAGTTAGTTTTATTAGATAGAAGATATCAAAAATATAGATAAAATATTCAAGAAATCAATAATGATTAATCACATCATTATGCACATAGGTCAAGAATGGCCACTCAAAAGGAAAAAAAGCAGGACCCATAACTTTGAAACCAAAATAAAGCTGAATGTACTCACGATAAAACAGACTAGAGAAGAATAACAGTGACAAGAAAATGGAAAAAACATGAAATGGTAAAATGAGCCTCCAAACAAGCACATGAATTAAAATTAATAAAATCAGTTGTAACTTCTATTTTAAAAAGAGAATCTCTGAGAAAATTTAAAAAAAATCATACATTCTTTTAAGGTACACCTTTAACAGAAGACACATATATAGAACAGCTGATGATAAAATAAATTTAAAGTGTGTGTTATAGACCATGAAGCAAAAGGAGTCAGAGATTGTAACATATGATAAAAGAGTACTCATAAGGATTTTTTCCTCATGGAGCAAAAAGAGTATATCACAAGAAAAACAATAAATAACAAAAAGTTCATAGACAAATAAGTAACCGAAAACAATGTAGCCTCATTTTTAGTAAATTTTGATGAAAATAAATAGAATAAAAAATTAATTCCAGAATTAATTTTGAAATTTAGCATTTGTCTTTGAAAACAAATTGACCAATTAAACAGACACATATGAAAAACGACAAAAATTGACAGCAAGAGTAAACTGAGAAATGATTTTTTGAAAAGCTTAATAATGTAGATTTGATAAGAAAAAATAGGTGAGATACAATTAAATACTGAAGTATGAAAAAAGGAGGGAATGCTTCCAGAGACCCAGGAAATAGAAATAAGATATAACAAACAACTGCATGCTATCTATTTGTAAGCCCATTTACTTGTAGGGAAAAAATTATGCTAAACACCAAAACTCCCTTAAGAAGAAATGGATGTGAAAAAATAATGAATTTTAAATAAACTTTTCACCATTTCATGAAAAGATAACAGTGTATACAGTACACAAACTTCAGGTGACCACCTCAGTGAATATTAAGGTTTGAATTGTGTCCTGTATGTGTGTGGGGAAATATATATATATATATATATATATATATATATATATAACCCTGCCCCCCGTAGTATAATTGTTTGCATGTTGATCAGTTTACAACCACCAGCTGCAGACAAGCCAAAAAAGAGGAGGCATTGTCCTCTCATGAAGATTTATAGCTTCAGAAACCCAAAGGGGCCTGCTACTCTCTCACTATGTGTTGAAATGGACTCAATGACAGTGTCTTTGGGAGGTGATTTTTGCTTTCTTGTTAATGAGAGCATATCAGTGCAGGATGGTTCTTATTCCTACTCACTTTTGAGATATACAAAGCAGAGTAGGAAATGAGAAGCAGGCAGATAAGGGGAAAGATAATGCAACATCACATGGATACCACCAGGAACCTAAGAACAGAAGTTGAAAAGCGTCAAGAACTTTCTGTAGAGCTAATAGAAACATTTTCTCTAGATCAAGCTTCCTGAAAGCAAATTTCTTGCCTCTTAACCTATAAGGAGATACATTTCTATTTGTTAAAACCACCCACTTGTGGTTATAGGAACAGTAGATAAATGAGCACTTTTTTTGTTTGTTTGTTTTGGTGGGGCATCACTGCCTCTGGTGGCCGTGGCAGCTACCCAGCGCCGCTCCTGGGAGCCTCCACTGGATTTGAACCGCCAAGCCCGTGGACCGCAATCCCGCACTCAACCACTTACGCCACCGGGGCTTAGACAAATGAGCACTTTTTACAAAGGAAATAACACTTCAATCAAATTGCAGATCATTAAACAGGTCTTTAGTTGTCTCTCTATGTCATGCCCCAAATAGTAAGACTCAATAGTAATTGCACTCCCAATTTTAGTCTCTATAGACTACTCTTCCCTAATTTTGAACTCAATATACAAGAAACTGTACATGTACAGCTTTTCCCAATCAACATTCCATTTCTGACATTTGTCCAACTTCTGGTACTTAGTACAAATGAATTCCTTTTCCTTGCTGTGAAGCACTTCATTTATGATTGCGCAATAATCCTCTCTTTCAAGACGTGTGGTTTCCATTTTGTAACTATAAACAAATAGTGAAAAGAGCGCTAGTGGCATAGGGATTATCCGTTGGGCTGCATGTGATCTGCAAATCACCAACAATTTTCCAGTAGAAAGATAAGGCTTTCTCCTCTTATTTTTTAGGCATCACTGCCCTCTGGTGGTGGGAGTAGGAGGCTCAGCCTTTGCTCCTGTGAGCTGGAATTGAACCTTCATCCCAGTGGGCCGCAGTCCCGCGAACAACCACTATGCCACTGGGGCTCAGCCCCAAGGTTTTCTACTCTTAAAAAGAGTAACCATCCCTGTCCTATTGGGTAACTATTAGTCGGCACTGACTACATGTCAGTGAGTTTAGGCTTTGGTTTAACTAATAGTGATGCTATCAAACTTTTACATCTTTCCATGACTTTTTATTTATGTATTTATTTATTTTTGGGTTTTTTTGGCATCACTGCTCCTGTGGAGCCTCTGCTGGAATTGAACCTCCATCCCAGTTGGCAGCAGTCTTGGGCACAACCACTATGCCACCAGGGTTCAGCCCTTATGTATTTTTAATTAAGAGATCATTCCTTGATAACAGGCCCTCCTTTTTCCCTCCCTTCCCTCACTCCCACCCCCATGACTTCTTGATAAAATGTAGGTTATTTTTCTTTTCATATCTTTTTTTGGGGGCGGGTATCACTGCCTCTGATGGTCGTGGGCGCTACCCAGTGCTGCTCCTGAGAGCTGCCGCCAGATCTGAACTGCCAAGCCTGCAGGCTGCAGTCCCGCACTCAACCACTTACGCCACTGGGGCTTAGTCCCTTTTCATACCTTACTCTGACTTCTATCTCCTTTCTCCCACAGTTTCCATTATTTGTTCTCATGGAGGGGGGTGTGTGTTAGTATGAATCCATGATTGTGATCTGTTTTCCTCCCTCCCCCTCCCCATCTCTTCCCACCTCCCTCCTACCCTTGGGGTATCATTGCTCACATTTATGTCCCCGGATTCCATGTATCTTGAGCTCTTGTCTCTTATCTGTAGCTGTGCACATACTACAGTCTCACCCTCAGAGAAATGTAGGACTAGAGTCATGATATTGTGGGATGAGGAAGCTTCCAGGAACCAGAAGGATGTTTCATCGGTGCATTACTACACCGTGGTTGACTCATCCCTTCTCTATGAGCCCTCTGTAAGGGGATGCCCCATTGTCTCCAAATGGGCTTTGGGTCCCCGCTCTGACCTGCCTCATTCTCAACAATATGGGTTTGTTTGTTTGGGGTATTCTGATGCCTGATACCCAGTTGAGATAGTTAAAGTTTATTGTGTCAGCTTAGCTGATGAACACATGTGAGGTTAATTGAAGGGCAGAGATATAAATGACTCAGTGAGCCTCGCCTTTCTAGTTCTCAGGTCTCTTGGTTTCTGATTAGACCACGGTGCAGCTGCCTTAGCCACTTCCTTTGAGACATCCCTGTGAAGAAGTCATATGGACCCACCCTGTGATAGTCATGTAACTAGTTCAATTTCATGATTGAGATGTAGGGGTGGAGTCTATCCTGTTAATCCAGAGATAGCCAATGTGTGGCCATGGTTTTCTCCTGATAATTCTGGGAAGTCTCATGGAATTTCCCAATTGGATAAGAGAGACTTGACTCTCAGTCTCTGAGACGATGAACTCCTGACAAGACAATATTATAGCATGCTGATCGATCCTGATTACTGGAGAATGAAGGCGCCAGAGGAGAAGTCACATGAACTTTCCCTGATGGAACTAAACCTCTGGGGCTGCGGAAGCCACAGAGAGACCCCTACCAGCGCTGAGATGTTTCTACCAGCAATGAACACTCATGATGGACTCTGAGCCCCAGAAATGAGGAGCCATTGGGAGACTCCTGTCACCGCCAGGATGCCTCTACCCCAGCTGGATACAGAAGACTCTGCACCCACTGGCCTGGGACTTCATGAGTTGGAAGGAGACTTTATAGACCGTTATCAGATATATAGGCTAATATTGGACTTACTGGACTGGGTTGAGGTATTTTCTGAATGTTCCATTCCTCTTGTTTATAAACCTTTCCCTTATATCCATATGTGTGTCTATGAATTTGTTTCTCTAGCCTACCCGGACCAACACACACCCTGAGGCAGCACTGGGTGTTGAAGCAGCCTTGTGGAGACCCCTGCCAGCACTGAGATGCTTACACACTCACTGATTCGACTTTCCTCCTCCAGTTGGGATCATTTGTTTTATGAGATGGAGGAGGACTGTGTAGATTGGTGTCAGACATAAAGGCTAATGTTGACTTGTGGGTTTAAGAAGCACTGGGTGCGGATGTTTTCTTAATGTCCACTTACTCTCTATATAAAACTCTGTCTTATAACTATGAGTTTTTGAGGATTTGTTTCTCTAATATACCCAGACTAACACATCGATCCTGACAACACCTTATTGCTCCTCTACTATTGGTTATTTGTTTAACTTGAAGCCTTTAAGAACTAAGAAGTTATATTTTTGATAGCCAGGAACCATCTGCTTTCTTCAAAACATTTGTTAATGGACCCGTTTTGTCTTCAGTGATTGTGCTGGGAGGGTGAGCATCACAGAATGCCAGGTTCTTAGAATAAAGTGTTCTTGCAACGAGGAAGGGCATGTTCAGAGGCCCAAAATCTGTCCATTACCTCAATGTATTGCCATATAAATATATGTACCTAGGCCAATACCTCTATTTTGTGAATTCATATAATTACATATGTACACACTTATGCTTACACGTCTATCCATAGTTTGCTTCCTAGGTCTTTCTCCTGTTTTCTTTTACCTTCCTCCTGCCCCATCATCACACTCAGGAGAAAATCATGCCCACACAGTGGTCTCATTGCCTATCTCCAAATCGGCAAGCTAGACTCAACCCCTACCCTCCCAATCCTGAAATTGACACCAAATTACATGACTTCCACAAATTTGTATCTCTTTGAGTTTGTTGTGACCTGCCCTGGACTGCCTGCACCTCAACCCCTATAGTGTGAGATAAGAGACTTTTCTTCTATACCTACTGTCCTGATTATGCTTACCTCAGCGAACTCGTGGTATACATTTCCTTTTGTGACTGGTTGACTTGGCTTAGCATACCTTCCTCTAACTCTTCCCATGAAAAAGCATGCTTCATGTCATTAACAGTGCTTTGTAGTGATACTGAAAAGTAATACTCCATCGCGTGTGTGGCAGTCATGTGCTTATGTTAATTTTATAATTGAAATGTAGGGGTGGAGTCTGGCCTGTTAATCAGGAGAAAGCCATTGAGTAGCTGATGAGGCCTCTGTATGGGCATGGCTTTCACCTGAGACTCCTGGGAAATCTTGCGGTATTTCCCTTGTATAGTTCAGAAGCTATCTTCCCCAGTTGTTAGGAGTTAGTTTCAGAGACAATCACAGAAAAGACAAGATGCAGCCTCCGCGAAGTTGGAGGAGCCAGCGAAGAGACCACACGGCTGTGCCCTGATGAAGACAGACCTTTGAAGCTGGAATGGCATACTGTTGATGGACCTGAGCCCTGGAAGTGAGGAGCCATGGGGAGACCCCTGCCAGCGCCAGAATTCTGCACCCATTGTCCTGTGACTTCCTGAGTCGGAAGCAGACATAGACTGATTGCGGGCATATGGGTTAATATTGGACTTATGACTTTGCACTGGACTGGATTGGGATGCCTTCTTAGTGTCACATTTCTTTTGTATATAAACCTTTTCCTTATACCTATATGCGTGGCCTTGCATTTGTTCCTCTAGTCTACCCAGAATAACACAGTATGTATGGGCCAGAGTTTAATAATCCACTCATCTATCAATGGAAATTTTTTTCCCCAATTCTTTCCTATTACGAATTGCAATAAATATTGGAGCACAAACAACCAGTCATAGTTTATTTCTTACCTCTTCTGTGTATGTATCCTGTAGAGAGAAAGCTGGGTATAAGAAAGATCAATTTCCATTTGCTTTAAATATCATCAGTTGACTTTTCACAGAGACAAAACTACCTACACGAGCACCAACAGTGTAGGAGGGTTTTTATGTCTCCACTTCCACTCCGACATTTGTTGCTCTCTGATTTCCTGATTTGTAATTTGGTAATTTTAATTTGCATTTCTATGATGGCTAATGCCAAGGACCTTTTCATAATCTTCTATCCAGTTGTACTCTGTGGAATTGCATTCTGTCACACGTAAATAAACAGCAACTCTTCAATTGCTGCAAATTACTGTCTAATTATCTCTCACTATCCAGGAGGCAGGCAGGACACTGGGAGAGGGAGAATAGGCATGGACAATGTAGCCACTCTGTTCCTTGTGGGGAGAGGATTTGTGAAGGATTAGACTGCAAGCTCAGGGCTACTAGAAGCACAGGAAACTCTGGTGTGAGGTCTGTGGGATTATGGCCACTTTTAGACAGCAGTCTGGGAAATTACTGCTTGCTGCAAGACAAGGGCTGGGATGAGGTTGCAGACACCAGGCTTCTGTACCTGGTGAGGGATTCATGGAGCTTGCAAGCAGACACAGCACTTTAGTGCATTCTTGAATTGTTTCACGGGTGTAAATCACAGGGGGGAGGTCTAAACTGGACCCTAGCTCATAGAATCTAATTTTAACACCCAGCCTCCTCGTATTGGCCTCCTTCCCTCTTAATTTTCTAGTCTGGCAGAGGGAGAGGCAGGCAGGTGATGGTACCTGGACACCATCTTGACCCCTCCTTCCCCTATTTATTTAAAAATGCACTTTATGCTTATGTGTCTGTGATACATTGATTTTAAAGATGGCTCTAAGTCAAATTGACATGTTTAAATCAATGATTTTTATTGATTTTTATGACTTTGCCCAAACAGAAAATAAAATTAACCAACTGACATTTGTTCCCTTTCCAATCATTCTGAAGTTTCCCTTAGCCACGTTTTTATAGGAACGCAAGGAGCCCTGAGGATTCAGATAGGGAAGGGGTAAGTGGGAGAAAAATTTAACCTTACCAGAGAATCTGATGCCCTAACTAATGAAAATCCAAGACTACAGCCTTCAGTATGAATTCTGTCTCAACACAAGGAAAACCAAAACTCTCACAATTGGAAGAGTAAGTAACATGATGATAAATTGAGTAGAGATTGGATCTGTGAAGGATTTCATTTTACTGGGATCCCCACTGAATGCCCAGTCAAGAAAATGAAAGTATCCATTGCTGTGGGCAAGTCTTCTTCAACAGAACTCTTTCAAATGTGAACAAGCAAATATGTCACTTTGAAGACTATGATGCACCTGATATGAACAATGGTATTTTTAGTTGTCTCCTAGGAATGTGAAGCTGGGCAATTAATAAGGAAGGTCAATGAAGACGGTGCATTTAAAGTATGGCGCTGGGGAAAATGATCAACTATACTATGAACTGGCAGAAGATGGACACAGCTGTCTTAGAAAAAGTGCAACCAGAATGCTCCTTAGAAGTGAGAATGGTAAGACTTCATTTCACATACTTGGGACATGGTATTAAGAAGAATCAAACAATCAATCGGTGAAATTGATCGACACAGTGGTTGTAAGAAAGAGCTTACAGCACTGTGAGGTTGGTGCCAGACTGGAGACTATTTCATTATATTGTTCATAAGGTCACCTAACAAGTATAGCAACAACTACTATAATTGGAAATTTCATATCATCTTATAACCATTATAAAAACATAAGCGATCTCATTTAATAGAGGGCTAATCTGTATTAAATGGGTTGACTATTACTTGTTTTCCATTGTCTTCCTGAATTCAGTATTGAAGATTAGTGTAAATTCTGCCAGGATTTTTTTTCCTCCCACTGGTCTCAGGGTTTATTTATTTTGATTGAAAAATAAACAAAGCAAAAACAAGTTCTCATGGACTTGTTCTATTTAATTTTCCTGTATTAATGCATGAAGAATTTTCCATCAGCTTTATTTTGAAATATTAGACTGCTCCTATCTGATTGTGTCTCTTTTACAATATTGTCCATTAAACTCTGATCTGCAAAATTAGAATCTTATATTTCTCTTGGAGTATTTTTTCTCCTGATATATATGTATATATCTCCTACTACATTACTCCCCACCCCAAGGACACTGGGTATTTTTAGAGTGATGATGTCCAGGGTTTTAGCATAAATACCTGTTCAAACTTGTCTCTTGATATTTTTCCTTTTTCAGGTTGCTTTGAGTTCTACATGATGGCATTTATTTCCTGTGATGTGGATATGGTTATTCTTATGTAGTGTGGCCTATGTCTACTGCTGTGTTATTATTTGTCTGGATTATGTTCCTTTCCTATATGATTCTATTTTCAACTTTATATGCATCTAAGTTTCTTCCATTCGATTTATTAATTCATGGTTGGATGATATTCATATTGGAGATAGCATAATGATATAGGTATTTTTAAATTACAATGTCAGTAGCTATCAAATAGTGAAAGGAAAAATGAGATTAGAAACAGGGAAACAAGTGACAATTTAGAAAATCATTAATTTAGAGAAGCTACATTAAGGCTAAAACACCCTGTTGTCATAAACCATTAGTACTTGACTGCTAACCCAAAATTTAGTCATTTTAAATTCATGGCCAATCTGTAACTCAGAGTCAAAATAAAATCCATGGCACTGGCAACAAAAATGTAATGTGGATGCTGAAAATATATACTTCACAGACCATTTTTTAATTCAAAAATAGAAAGTAATAGGAATAGAGATTATTTTCATATAAAATCCAAGTCAAAATAAAGACAAAAAGATCTAAAGCAGTATTATAAGGAAATCTATACCTTTGGGAAAAAAAAGATACAATATCAATGGCCTCAGGTACCACATGAAAATAAAAAGGAAATAAAAGAAAATAAAAAGGTACCACTAGGAAAATAAAAAGAAAGGTTAGAACAAAATAAAATAAAAAATCATGAAGTAATAAATAAAGTCAGAGCAGAAATTAATGAAATTTTAATGCATGCCACAGAGGAAAAACCAGTGATATAAAACATGTTTTGAAAAGACCAAGAAATCTCAAGGCATACTCATAGCAATCAAGATTTTTTGTTTTTTGTTTGTTTTTGGGGGGCATCACTGCCCTCTGATGGTTGTGAGAACTACCAAGTCTTGCTCCTGGAGAGCTGCAGCTGGATTTGAATCGCCAAGCCTGTGGGCCGCAGTGCTGCAATCACCACTACACCACCAGCGCTCAGCCCGAAATCAAGATTTTTAAAAAGATACAATTCAAAAGAGAGACTGGTACTCAGAATCTTTTAAACAAAAAGGGCTATTATGAGCAACTTTATGCCAATAAATTTGTAACAGAAGAAATGCACTAAATTCTTTAAAAATCAAGTAATAAAAGTGTAAAAATTAATTGAAAAACTCCAATCAAACTTGTAGTAAGAATTTCTTCAACTTCAAATGGGTAGCATTTACCCAAAGCCAGAGTTCAGAGAATTAGAAAGAATGAACAATGGAAACAGGAAGCAGAGGAAATTAGATAAACGAGGGTACATTGAGGGGATTGCAAGGGATGAGTTGAATAAGAATGTGCATGAATCGTTGCATGTGAAATTATAATCTGCTCTGTAAAACTTCATCCAATTCACAATATAAAAAAATTAACTCCCAACTTTACCCAAAGTAAACTCTAGTTTCACATGAATACACTCCATCTATTGTTGAAAGAAGAAATATTGTGATTCAAAATTGTTAGAAAATAGGAAGAAGAAATCTCTCCCAATTTATTTATAAAACAGAGAGGTCTTGATACAAGACCTACTAGAAAAATGTATCACAAGTAAATTGTAGACAAGGAGCCTTAATGAATATATAAGCAAAGTTAAATAAAATATTAGTAAACTGAAACAAGCAATATTTAAAGAGGACAGTGCATAAAATTCATTAGGATTTGTACCAGGAATGCAAGTTTAGTTTTTACATATAAAATCAATTTATATAATTCATCATATTGGCAGGATGAATGGGGAAGAAATCATAGTCAGACATACTCGATTTATTGTGCTTTATGATACAGAAGTTATGCTTTTTACAAAGTGAAATTTTTTGGATCCTTGCTTCCAACTACTCCATCAACAACATTTTTCCAACAGCATGTGCTCACTGTCTCCCTCTGTAGCACATTTTTGTAAGTATCACAATATTTCATATGTTTTATTATGCTATGCACACTTACTAGATTACAGTATAGTGTAAACACAATTTTTATTTTCCCTGTTTTTATTGTATTTTTAAAATCATTTTATTGGGGGCTCATACAGATCTTATCACAATCCATACATCCATCCATTGTGTCAAGCACGTTTGTACATTTATGGCCATTATCATTTTCAAAACATTTTCTTTATATTTGAGCCATTGGTATCAGTTTCCTATTTTTCTCTTCCCTCTCCCACCCTCCCTTCTCATGAACCATTGATATATATTTTTTCATGTCTTACACTGAGGGATGTCTCCTTTAACTCACTTTTCTGTTGTCTGTCCTTCTGGGATGGGGTTATATGTAGATCATTGTGATTAGTTTGCCCCTTCACCACCACCTTCCCCTTCCCCTCCTGGTATTGCTGTTCTCAATATTGGTCCTGAGGGGGTTATCTGTCCTGAATTCCCTGTGTTTCCTGCTCTTATATGTACCTGTGTACCTGTTCTGCGCTAGCTAGATTTATAAGGGAGAATTGAGATCATGATAGTGGGGGGAGAGAAAGAATTAAAGAACTAGAGGAAAGTTATATGTTTTATTGCTGCTATACTACATCCTGACTGGCTCATCTCTTCCATGTGGCCCTTCTGTAATGGTAGATCTAATTGCCTACAGGTGGGATTTATGTCTTCACTTTGCAACCCCCCTTATTCACAATAATATGATTTGTTTTCTGGGTCTTTGATGCCTGTTCCTATCAACACCACATGATCATACAGTCTGGTGTGCTTCGTCCACGTGGACTTTATTGCTTCTCAGCTACTTGGCTGCTTGTTTATCTTCTATCCTTTATGACTCCAGACACTATATCTTTTGCTAGCCTGACACAAGCAGCTTTCTTTACCACATTTGCTTATGCACCCACTTTGTCTTTAGCGATCTTATCGGGATGGGGAACATCAAGAAATGTGGGTTTAATAGAACAGTGTTTTTGCATTGAGGAAGTACTTGAGTTGAGGGCTTATTTCCGTCTGCTACCTTAATACTAAGCATATAAATAAATGTATACATATATATGTTTATATATATGTGTGTGTACACGCCTGTATTTAGGCTTTTATAAATGCCCTTTGTCTCATAGTTATTTCTTCTTTTTCTTTTTCCTTTCCTCTTCTCCCACTATCATTTTCAGCTTTCATTTGGGTTTCAGTAATTCCTCTTAGTTACATTGCCCTTGATCAAGCCCGATGAGGCATCCTACACCCTACTTTCCAACAATTTTAGATCACTTGTACCCTTGTCCCTGGGTTTGTTAACACCACTTCCTTTCCCCTGACTTCCCCTCTGCAGTGTCTCCCCGGAATCATGGATCCCATTGTTTTCTCTTCCTGATTGTTTATCCCACCTCTCTTATTTAGATAGACCTGCAGAGATAATAATAGCCACAAAACAAGACAGTGCAAAACAAAGGAACAAAAGTAAAGAAAACGAAGTAACAGCAACAACAGACCAATGACAAAAAAAAGGAAAAGCCTATAAATAGCTTAAGATCTGTTTGTTGGCCTTCAGGAGTGTTGTACTGTTGAGTCTGATGGGGCTGCCACCCCCTGGCCCCACAGTCCATTTTTGCTATTCTCTCAGGACTTCCTTGCTCTGCTCTATACCTGTTGTGTTGCATGCTCTTAGTGTCTTACCTCAATGTGGTGGGGTCAGGTCAGGAACAATTCCCACACTGTTTCTCCAGTGTTGTCTGCCGCACTATGGGTCAGCGAGGGACTTCTTGACTTTTGGTGGGGCCAGCCCTATGCAGTGGGGCCAGCTCTGTGCAGTGACTGCTTTGAGCAGGAATATGGTCCTGGAGGCTTGATGGGCTCTGCTTTCTCTCACCCCCTTCGTCTGCTCTGTGTGTGCTGGTCAGATGTGTCCCACTCCCTGAGCTATAGCTTCAGTGCTGTCTTCTGAAGTGAATTCTTATGAGGGAAGAGTGGTAAACAATTTTTAAAGGCATCTGGAAACCACATTTTCACTATGGTGATGCCTTAAGTTAAGCATTGAAAGGTTAATTATAAGATCAGTAGTTCAAGGGCACCAATCAGAATGAAAAGGCAGCCAGCTTTCCTAAAGATGAACAGACTTGGAAACTCCACGTTCTGCTCTGTCTTCCAGGGTTGTTATGAGTTGAAATTGATTTGATAGCAGAGGGTAGGTTAGAAACCAAAAAAAAAAAAATACAGTGTTCCACTCTATTCTGACATTTGACTTTATTGTGACAGTCTAGGATCAAATTCACAAGACCGTCGAGATACAGGAATCGAAAGTCTGTTCTTTCTTCCAGGAGCTGGTGCTTACCCCTGCTCACTTTTCCTTAGCAGTCTAATGAGTAACTGCCATGCCACCAGGGCTCATAGAGAATAGAACTGAATACTTACAACCTCAAGGATAATCAAAAAAATACCCAGCCAACAACAGGTAAAATAATATTTAAGCAATAAAAGTTATTCCCTCCTTAACCTGGTGAGAAAGATAAGCAGGCCTGCATTCACCACTTCTTTTTAACATTACCTTGGAGGATAGGAGGAGTTTAGTCAAAACAACCTAACTTCTAGAAAAATTGACAGAAAACATATTTTATAATTTGCAGTCGGCAAATCATTTTTTAGGTAGGGTCCTTTGCATTTCCTTATACATTTAATTATTCAATGGTCAATTTTTACTAAAAAGAGATTTTTGAAAAGGATTTCATAGGTTTTGAGAGAATTGCTTTAGTATCAAGTCTTTCAAAAAATGAGTACTGCTTTTCTTTCCATTTGTTTAACCCTTTGTAGTTTTGCATGTGCCACCTTTGCACTTCTTTCGCTAAATTATTCATTCGCAACAGATTTTTCTTATGCTCTTATGAATGCAATTTTTTAAAAATATAAATTTAGTTAATTTGCTACCAGTATATAAAATAGCAGGTTTGTAAATACTGATCTTTTATACTGAATAGCCATTTCTCAATTCATATATGTATATATATGTATATATATATATATGAAAGAGCATTAAATACAAGAACAATTGAATATTGAGAAAACATTCCAGTCCAGTCCAGATCAGATCCAGTAGTCAAATATTAGCTCATTGTCTGATACCAATCTATAAAGCCCTCTTCAAACTCACATGCAAGGATGCTGAATGCAGGAAGATTACAGGCCAGTGAATGGAAGTCTTTTGGATCCAGTGACAGTTGAGGCATCTCAGTGCTGACAAGGGGTCTCCATGGGGTTCCTTCAGCTCAGGGCACTCACATAGTTCCATGTGTCCTGTCAGATGCAAAGTCTCCCAAGGAGTGAACAAATGCCCCATATCCCTTAGCACTTCCAAATGTGATCATTGAGCTGCGACTTGCTTGACAGGTAAATTCCACCCCTTCACTCTTAAATTTCAAATTGACAAGATTATTCAGAGACTTAATTCAGAAGTTATTATGTGATTGGGATTGCTTATAGAACCCCAAACAGGTATTGGTTATTAAATCAGGACCTTCTGCAAACCTAATCTCACCAGAACACTGTTGATGAAAGCAAGCCATACTTCCTTGCTTTATGACAGGATCTATAATGGATAATGGATATTCATATTACAAAGGCAATTCATCAAACAAAGAGCACTCAGTAAGGTAATAAAACCCCTTGGATGCTTTGCAAATATATTGATAAAAAGCAGGTTTCACTATTATATTTAATAGAATAATTTTAATATGTACTCGGGGGAGAATGGTAAAGAACAGAAGTTGCTATTCACACTTCAGATTTAGAAATAAATATACACTAAAAGTAGAATGATGTCAAACAAAACCTAGTCTGCAGAGACTGCACTTGGCTGGGAGTGACATAGAAGCAGACACTTAGGTTGGAAAGAAGACAGCGGGAAATAAAGTCAAAATACATGGGATACATTGTGAGCAGATATATTTGATGCTTAGGTTTCAGGATGAAAAAAAAAACCCAGAAAAGACACAGGATTTTAGAAATGGAAAAACTACTCAGTATTTGTGTCCAATGCCTTCACTTGAATATTTATGAAATGATATGAACACAACTAAGGAATCACTTTTAGAAAATGTTTTAAAAAGAGATTGAGTATTCTTCCTAAATATTTGAGCGTTTTCAAAGTATATTATAAAAAAGAAAAAAGGTTTGTTCATCATCCTTGAATATGATTAGTTAAATAAGTACTTAGTATATATTTTTTAAGAGCTCTAGTGGTGGGCCGAGCCTCAGTGGCTTAGTGGTTGTGCATGGGACTGCGGTCCACTGGATTGGAGGTTCAAATCCAGCAACAAGGCTGGGCCTCCTACTCCCTCCACCAGACGGCAGTGATGCTCCAAAAACAAAACAAACAAACAAACAAAGAGCTCTAGTGGTATATAAAAAAGACCAAATTTTTTTCTATTTAACAAACTGGAGCAAAAAAAAAACAATAATACAAAATATTAAGGAATTTTACAAAAAATAATAACACAAGCAGCAACAGCAAAAATGTATTGCTATTTTCTTTTAACATTTACAGCTGAAAGAAATATGATTTCTCAGGCTGAGCCCTGGTGGTGTAGTGGTTGAGTGCAGGACTGCGACCCATGGGCTTGGCTGTTCAAATCCAGCAGCAGCTCTTCAGGAGCAAGGTTGGGTAGCTCCCACGACCACCAGAGGACAGTGATGCCCCCCCCAAGAAAGCAAGAAATATGATTTCTCAACTTTCAACATAGCTATAATTTTGATTATACATACTGTCTTCGAAGAGGTTAAAAGACAATAAAAAAGGTAAACAAGCGGGCATCTAGTTCAAAGCAATAAAGCCCACATGGAAGAAGTGCACCAGCCTCTGTGACCAAGAGGTGTGGAAGGGATCATGTACCAGCGATCAAAGAACTAAAGAGTATATCATTATAAATGAGGGGGAGTACAGACTGGTGACCCAAAGTCCATCTTTAGTTGAAGCGACATCCCTTTACAGAAGGCTTGTGGGGAGGAGATGAGCCAGTCAGGGTGCAACTTCCCTCTAGCTCTTAAATGCTTCCTTCCTCCCATCATCATGATGCCAATTCTACCTTACAAATCTGGTTAGACCAGAGGATGTACACTGGAACAGATAAGAACCAGAAACATGGGGAATCCAGGACAGATGATCCCTTCAGGACCAGTGGTGAGAGGGACAATACTTGGAGGGTGGCGGGAAGGTGGAGTGGAAATGGGGAACCGATTACAAGGAGCTACATATAACCTCCTCCCTGGGGTATGGACAACCAGGAAGTAGGTAAAGTGAGACAGTGCACGATATGGTAAAATAATAACACTTTATAAATTATAGAAGGTTCACGAGGGAGGGTAGAACAGGGAGGGAGGGGAAAAATGAGGAGTTAGTGCCAAAGGCTTAAGTAAAAAGAAAATGTTTTGAGAATATTGATGGCAACAAATGTACAAATACGCTTTGCATACAATGAATGTATGTTTGGATTGTGAAAAGAGTTGTATGAGCACCTAATAAAATGATTTTTTAAAGACAATAAAAAACAGCAACAAAAACAACCATTTTCTTTATTTTTATAAGGTTAATTACATTCTTCATAATGTGGATGCATTCTCAAGATTTCTGTTGGGGTTGTCTCATTTTCTTAACTTGGTTTCCAGTTCCCTTACTGTTTCTTCATTGCATTAAATTAGCCACTGACTGGAAAATGCTCATTTTTCTTGATATGTGCAGCCTATTTATCTCCTTTGATAATTTCTTTCAGGTTTGAAATTCTTTAATTTGCAAATTTGGAACTATACTTACAGGAAGAATCAGACATATTTGAAATAGTTTGCCCTTATATCAAATGTGAACAAACAAATGCATGTCAAACATGTGGTCTCTTCTGAATGATTGTGCAAAAGAAAAAAAATAAAGGATCCAATCATATTTTCTTTGACTTTTAATTCTGTCTCTAATAAGAAGATTTGTAGTTAGAGGGAGATTGTTCAATGGGAAAGTATTTACTGATATTGCATTAACAGTGGGAAGGATATAATAGACACCATAATAGTACCTGATTATCAGCTGGACTGGTAATTTTAGTGTCCTCATTGGAAGTGTTGGAAGAAATCATGATTCATTACCTCACTCAACATGAGTGACTAAAGAAGTGAGAGAGTGATAATGATGCTTTGTACCAAGTAAACATTTGCCTCTGCCAAACATTTGTTTTAACTGAGAGAGTATAAAAGAGTATCCACTAAATTAACTTTTATCATTTTTTCCTTAATAAAATGAATATATACCCAGTAGACTGATCTCACACAAGTCTATGACAGCATGTCTTTGTATCTAGGTGATACATAATATCTGGTAATATAAAACGTTATATTTGTCCATTCTGTTAAAAATTAATTGTTCAAGTACTATCTCTCAGCAAGTAGTAAGAGTGACAAGATTGGGGGCTGAGCCCCGGTGGCGTAGTGGTTGTGCGAGGGACTGCGGCCCCCTGGGACAGAGGTTCAATTCCAGCACAGGGGCTGGGCCTCCTACTCCCACCACCAGACAGCAGTGATGCCCCCACAAACAAACAAACAAACAAAACAAAACAAAAAAAGAGTGACAAGTTTAATAAATAAATAACAAGATTTGGGGGTACATAAAATAAAATTTAAGATGAGTCACTTGTTTTTTTTGCATCAAAGCAACCATAAGTTCAGATAGTTGATGACAATGGGAACAATTCCCCAAAGGCCCTATATTGAAACAGATTTAACATATCCCAAACTTTTGTGAAGGTTAGTTCCAGGTCCTGTTGAATGGCAAATAACCCAATTTCCTTCCAGCTCCCTTCTTGTCATGAATGATAAATCATTTATCTTTTTAGTAAAGTCCAGTTTGTTATGGTAAATATGTGCACTATACTTTTGACTTATGATGCATTTACTGCAGTTCTACTTTTCCAGTTGTAGGTCAGTACATGGAGTGCAAGTCTTGTAGCTTATATTTCATTTACCCCTAGTTCAGCTAATTGCATTATAAAGCATTTGGATACACAGCTGAAGTACTGACAGTTGTGTAGGGAAAGGACTACAACCAGGTCTTGCTCAGTAACATTCTATCCTTATTAAGGATGTTGCCATAATTTGTATATTGCTTCTTATTCCAAAGTAGCCTTAAGGAATGCATTAGCTGTCCATGGAAATAGTCTGCTATTTTGTAGTAATATGATAATTTTATTTTTGTTTAATGGAATTAATTCTGGCTGTAGCACTATATTCGATAAAAAGCAAAACATATTTTTTTCATTCTTTTTCTCTCATTTGTTACCCCATCCTGAAACAGTTGTTTATTTTTGTACAAGGTTGATTTCATTTCAACTTTGAAACTAACCAAGGCTCTGACATAGACCATATTAGGCACTTAATAATAATTAATCTAATAGATGATGTCTGAGGAATAAAAATGATATCAGTTAATTTGGAGCTATACCATACTCATGGATCAAAAATAATCAGTATTTTATAGGTTATAATTCGCCATAAATAAATACACTGATTATATTTTGTTGAATGACTTACAAATCCTTAATCTGATCACCTTTCCTAGTGATCTCCATTTCTCTTAAGTGAGAAACTACTAGAAACGAATGAGTCTTTAGCGCTTTTATTATCAAAACCAAGAAAACACGCTAAATGATCCTGCTTGACTTTCACTTCCACTCCTCTGGCCTGGATATACATCTATGGAACTGTAGGCAAGAGAAAACGAATGTTTGTCAGTACATAAAAGTAAATTTCACAAAAAATACATGAAAAATATAAATATAAAAAATAACATAAATCTAATGAATTTAAATAAATCTGGTATTAATATACAGAGAAACAATTTTCCAAAGGTATTCAGCTAAGTCTATTCATTTTAATTTTTTTCATAAATGTCAAAGAAAATACCTCGTATTATCCTATTTGATCAGACCTTAGTTACTTAGACTTCCCAAGACTAATAACTTATGGAATAAAAGATTACTCTTATTGATTTAAATGACCATCTACTAGATTTGGAGTAGATTTTTATTCTCCCTGAGCTCAAAACTTTTTTTTCTTAAGAAACAAAGTAATTTCTTAAAAGGAATGAGGGGTGATATCAGTTATTCAGTATACCATAGCTCTCACAATGCAGACAAGGGCGATCAGAGAAAGGAGCAACAAGATTCTATGCTAACATCATTTATGAACATGATATATGAGAAAGCAATATGGTTATTAAAGAAGTGTAAACCAAACCGAACTCACTGTCATCGAGTGGATTCTCACTCATAGTACCCTTATGGGACAGTGTAGAATTATCCCTTTCAGCTTATGAGGCTGCAATTTTGCAACATAAATCTTTATGGGAGGAAACAACTTCACTTTTCTCCCATGCAGCAGCTGGTAGTTTTGAACTGCTGATCGTGCATTTAGCATACCAGCATATAACACAAGGCGCCTTATATTAAAGAACAGGGGAGATGTATCTATAATGGACGTATTTCCATTATTTTAAATTATCCATTATTTCACATGAATTAAATGAAGGAGCTTCAAAAAGTTAGTTGAAGTTTTCCATTATCTTTCATTTCCTTTTTTCCGTGTAGTTATTAAACACCCCTCATGTATTCAAATATAAAACAGTAAGAACTTGAGAGGAATTCTTGAAATGTACATATGAATTTCAGGGTAAAGAAGATTTTAACCAAAACTAAAAGCTAGCACGCAAGAAAAAAACATATTTGAAAAGTATTTAATTACAGCAAGATAGATCATAAACAAAGCTAAACCATAAGGAGTAGCATGATAACAAAAAGCAATCCAAAATAACAAATGTTCAATTTGTACAAAATGCCAAATATTCTTACAAATTTATGAAAAGCTCACATGTAATGTAACATAAAATATATGTAAGTAGACATTTCACAGAGATGTAAATCTGAAGAACCAACATGTATGCAAAATGCTTATTCATAAGTATGCAGCGAAAAGTCAATTAGAATAGCAATGAAAAATTACTCTCTACCTATCAGAATAGATGAAATTAATAAGCCATAATTCCCATTGATGATGGTAATTTAGAAGTACTCTCATAATTGCTAGTGAAAATTGAATGCAGTAGATAAAGATGGCAAACTCTTGAACATTATATGAACCTAGTATAACACTGCTATATAAAGTGGGCAAGAGTCCCACAAAAATTGAGAACCACAGACCAATATCTCTAATGAACATCGATGCAAAGTGCCTTAAAAAATAGAATACAAAAGCATAAAAAAGAATAATTCAGCATGACCAAGTGGGATTCATTCGAGGGATTCAGGATCTGAAAGTCCATCAGCATTATTCACCGATTTGACAAGAAAAAAGGATAGAAATCACGTGACAACTCCTATAGACAAAAAAAAAATTGACAACATCCAACACCCAACTCCTATTTAAAACACTCAAAAAGATAGGAAAGAATGAAAATTGTTCAATATAATACAAGCTATATATGAAAAATGGATAGCCAACGTGGTGGTCAATGAAGAAAGGAGTAAAACAATCCCACTGAAAAAGGGGGCAAGATAAGGATGCAATTTGTTTCCTCTTTAATTTAATATTGCACTGGAGATCCTAGCTAATAAGGCAAATAAAAGACATCAAAAGTATTTATCTACGGAAATTAGAGGTGAAACTATTATTATTCATAGGTAATATGATTGATAATATGGAAACTCCCAAGAGCTCCACAAGAGGAGTGCTGGAAATGATAGAGGAATATGGCAGAGTCACAGGATACAAGATCAACAAGCAAGTCTATTAGACTGCTATATACATCAGACAAGATCATGGAAGAGGAGATCAAAAAGGTAGCATCCTTCACAAAAGTCAAGTACAAATTGAAACAGCTAGGGTTATACCTAACTAAAAATATGAAAGATTTTTATGAGGAAAACTACAGAAACTCTATTACAAGGAACCAAGAATGACCCCCCAAAATGAAAAAGTATCCCATACTCATGTATTGGAAGACTTAATATAGTGAAGATGTCAGTCCTGGTACATGGAAAGACTGCCAAGAGAGCAATAAGAGAGCCCAGAGACTGTGAAAACATCTTTTGGGATGACACATCAGATAAAGGCCTTATTACTAAAATCTATGATATTCTGCTATCCTACAATAAGAAAACAGAAAAAATATCCCATTGAAGAGATAGGTAAAGGACCTAAACTGAAGTTTCACAAGGGCAAAAACTTAATGTCCAATAAGTATATAAAACCGTCAGGGAAATGCAAATTAAAACAACTATAAAATGCCACCTAATACCCTCAAAGATAGACCAATTAAAAAAAATCAGAAAGCAACAATTGCTGGAGTGGGTGTGGTGAGATAGGAACTCTTATCCACTGCTTATGGACCTGTAGATATGTGCAGCCATTATGGAAATTGATTTGGCAATACCAAAAACAAATGGAAATTGAGCTACCATATGACTCAGCAATCCACCTACTGGGCAAGAAGACATAAGAAAGAGACCACATGGGCTGAACCCTGGTGGCCTAGTGGTTGTGTGCGGGACTGCAGCCCACAGG
>PVJH01021816.1:0-37909 GCA_004026705.1 Nesogale talazaci
CCCACCCACCTACCCACCCACCAGAGTGTCAGGCTGTGGTTCTCCATGTCACGGTGACTACAAGGTCTGTCAAACCAACAGATCAGGTCTGATGGGTCTTCTGGGAATGGAAGAGGCCCAGGATGCAGCAGGTTCTGAATCTGTCCCTGGATTAATGTGGCTAAGTAAGGAACCAGTTAACCCATCCTCAGCTTATAAGATATCCTTCTAAATCAGTGTATACGGCCACAGGGAATTTAATGATGATGAACACTGATGGTTTGGGGTCAACATTTTAAAATCTAAATAAATCTTTTATTATGAAACACTTGTATGTTATACCTATAAACGTGAATGGACTCATGCATTACAGGACCACTTTAAAAGAGAATAATGAGAAGAATGCCCATGTCCCTACTCCCCAAGTTCATGAACAACATCAAACCCTGCAAGATCCTTTGTGTTCTTCCTTCAATGCTCACCCCCTTTCATCTTAAATACCTGCAAGCAGCCACTACTCTGAATCTGGGTTCATTCATCGCTTGCTTCTCTTTCCATCTCACGTGCATCCCTCAAGACCAGCTGGCTTTGCAGCTGTGAACGCTACATCATCAGAGTGTATGTGTTCTGTGATTAACTTCTTTCTGAAAGCACTGTGGCTTTGAGACTTCGAAGCCTGTGTGTATGTGTGTTGCTCTAGTTTATCATCACAACGCTCAAAACTCAAGATCTTACAGCCTGTGGTAGTTAAATAATCTGGTGTCAATTTGAGACTTAAGAGTAGAGGGGTGAGGTCTAGCCTGTCAATCAGGTCGCAGCTTGATGACCTCATCTGGAGGCACGAAGGAGATAAATAGCTCGCTGGAGGCAAGACATACCCTCAACTCCCTGCAAGACTTTCCTGCTGATATGACACATGGAGCGACACTCGTGCCCTGAGCTGGAGACACCATGTAGAGATCCTGGCCAGCACTGAGATTCTTTCCCACCTTCAAGTCAATTCTAATTCATAACCATCCTATGGAACAAAGTAGAACTATTCCTGTGGATTCCCAAGACTGTAACTCTATACAAGAATAGACAGCCTCACCTTTCTCCCGAGGAGAGATTGGTGGGTTTGAACTGCTGACCTTGTGATTAGCAGCCCAATCAATGTATAACCACTGCACCACCACGGTTCTATTTGCAGTGTCCGCTTCTGGTGAGTTCCCTTTGACTGTAGTTTAGGGATGTGAACAGCCTTGCTATCAGGCTCAGTGTTTTCCAAACAGCCATGAGGATGGTAGTTTTGATGAAATAAATGTAGAACTTCTTAGTCCATTGGCATTCTTGTATTTTAAAAGAATTGATGTGATTTGTGATATTCAGTAGAGATGAAATGAAAAGGATCTGGGTTTATTTTTCATACTGAGTTTTGATTTTTCCCATGTTTATTTGTTTGCAATAGCCTTCGTTTCTACTCAAATATATTATTCCTCCTCACCCCAGATTTATTTTCTTCTACTTTGTTTTTGTTGTTGTTATTCTTCTGCTTGGAATGTTTTGAATGGGTAGAGACCAAGAACTCAAGCTTAAGACCATTAAGTTAGAAATGTAAGTCAAGGTTCTGACAGATTTCAGAATCACACACCCAAAAAACACCACAAAAGATATTCCCCTACTGCCCCACATCCCCCAAAAGTCTGGCAATACTGGATCTGAAGATGTTTATCTTCATTGTTAACTTGCACCAATATAATGCTTACTAGGAGTCTCTGGGTGATATGAAAGGTTCATGTCCTGAAGCTCTTCACTGGATGGAATCTACTCAAAGGTATCTCAGAAGAAAGGCCTGGTCCACACACAAGAAGCACACCAACCTTCTGTGATCCAAGGAGCATGAGTGATATAATCCACACCTGGAGGAGGGAACTGTATCTAGACCTTAAGTTCTGAACACCAGTTTGCAGAGGGCTATGCATGACGATGGAAACTCCAAACCCATTTGCAGAGTCCCCACTTAGGCTTCTGGTGAATTCCCTTTGACTGCAGTCCAGGATGGTGAGCAGCCTTGCTATCAGACAGAGGGCATTATAAAGTCAGTCTGGCAGATTCAATCAGGTTAGATGGAACACCTTATCACTTGATCTCCTTTTAAAATCCATTTTAAATTCCTTCTAGTTTTACATATTTTTGCTTTTTTTTTCAAAAAAAGTTTTTCTCTTGTTTTGTTTTGTCATTGTCGTTGGGTTTTATTATTTTTTTTCTTTTTCAATTTGTTAAATTTCAGGACAGGTAAGTCTATAGAGCTAGTATCTGGATTAATAATTGCCTGGGGAGATGGCAGGGGAAGTTGGGAGGAAATGGGGAGTTTAACAACAATAACCACTAGTGTGGCAGTTACATAATCTGTTGTCAATGTGAGACGTAAGAGTAGAGGGGTGGAGTCTAGTCTGTCAATCAGGCCATAGTGTGATGACCTCATTTGGAGGTGCTATGGAGATAAATAGCTCACTGGAGGTGGGACAACCAGTCTGATGGAGCTATGCTGATGCAGCCAGGGCTCCCAGCTGGAGAAGCCACATGGAGACCCACACCAGTGCTAAGATGCTTACATCGCCACTGAATCCACAGGACTTCCTACCCACTGGTCTGTGATCTTCTTGCACTCAGTGTCATTGCATGGTCATGTGAGTCTGAAGAGGAATTGACAGATTGGTCCTGGACCTATGGGCTAATAACTGGACTGGGCTAGGATGTTTTCTTAATGTATAATTACTCTTTATCTAAAGCCCTTTTCTAAACACAGGAGCATCTTTGAATTTGTTCCTTCAGTCTACTCAAAACTAACACAAGAAAGAAGAATACACCGGTGGGGTCTCCAAGATTTGGAGGTGGGGAGATGTCTACTGTGTGCCAAGTAGATATCCCATCTGTATGTTACTCTGCACAGAAATCATATGAAGTCACTGCTAGTATTTTGAGAACACATATAAAAGACGAGGAGGCTAGATGCAGTAGCCTCCAGAGACAATAGACAGTAGATGCTTTGTCTGAGATCATATCACAATGAATGCACTGTCCTCAGGTTGATGCTGGCTCATCAGGACTCCCCATTGGGTTGCTGAGGCTGTAATTCTTCAGGGGAGCAGACAGCCTCATCTTTCTGCTGAAGAGCAGCGGAGGGGTTTGAGTCCCTGACCTTTGAGTGAGCAATCCAACTTCTAACCTGCAAAACTGCCAAGATTCCTTTTATTGATAATAGATTGAATTATTTTTCAGGGAAACTATGCCTCTCTTAAACTCATTCTGTACAGGTTTTTGTTTGTTTGCTTTTTGCAGGGGTCAGATCATTCCATTCTCCTGAAATAAACTGAGATGTGCTTATTCCATCACAGACAGGAAGGAATTGGCACCACCTATCCTACCCTATGAAAACAGTAAGCTGGGCCGGATAGAACCAGTTCACTTTCTAATTTATAAACGTTTAGCAATGGCAGGTGTGGCAAGATAGGGGTGATGTTAGGTGAAATACATGTTGCTCCTCGCTTGGTTATTTGAATTAAGGTTTGGTTGAAATGAGTAAAAAGGAGTGAAAGCGGGCTGAGTCCCGGTGGTGTAGTGGTTGTATGCGGGACTGCGGCCCACAGGGTTGGCAGTTCAAATCCAGCAGCAGCTCTGTAGGAGCAAGGCTGTGCCTCCTACTCCTGCCAGAGGGCAGTGAAGCCCCTCCCCCCCAAAAAAATTTTTTTAAAGGTGTGAAAGCAACTTTTAAGTGACCAGTAAAATAAGTAAGATAAAATAACCAAACTGTCCTTATTAAGATTCATTAGCTATGAAATGTGGATCATAAAGGTAAAACCAATGACTTTCTGTGTTCTGAAAATTTAGTTCCCCCCCCCAATGTCTTCAATCTAATATGCTTTATGTAAGCATTCTTTTGTCGCTATTAATAAGAGTCTTACTAACTATTAATTCACGCTGCAGGAGGAGGCTTCAGTACAGCCGGTCCCACCAGTATTGAGAGAAGTCAACGTTTCAAAAGGTCCTTCAGGGGTTCATTCACTCTGACTTCAGGCCTCCCAGATGGGACCCACACCCCTGTGTCTTCGGGCCAACGACTCTGCCACCTCACCCTGGGCCCACATCAATTCCCAAGTGGCTCTTCACTTCCCAACAGGCGGGATTCTGCTTTTAAAAATCAGATCGCAGTCAAAACCTCCTGTTTGGAGCTAAGTGAAGAGGTTTTCAGACGGTAGAAAATAACGCTGAAAGCAACTTTTGGAGGGCGATTCAGAGTCCAAGTTCCCTTTTGGGCACAGAAACCGGGGTGTCTCAGAGACCAAGTGGCTCACTCAGGGGATGATTACAAAACCCACACCTGCTTTCTCCCGGTTAGCTGATTCTTTACGATCCCCAGTGGGGTGTTCTGTAGGCTCACAGAGGGATGCACCCAGCTCTACCAGCCCGTGGTGAACCGTGGCCCACAGACCAGCTGGAATACAGGTTTTGTGGGAACACATCTGTGCTTCATGGAGAAACAAGTTCACCCTTGTGGCTCGTAAAACTCACTGCCATCCAGTTGCCTCCACTCACGACAGCCCTGGAGGGCGAGGGGGAGCTGTTCCTGTGGGGCTCCAAGACTGCCAACACATAACCACCATGCCACCTGAACTCCTAGGCATGTATGTGGCTAGTATTTGTCCAGACGGTCTGGAGCTGTTTTCCCACTGCCTGGGCCGAGGTGCGTGATTATCAATAGACCATATATCCTACAGATATCCAAACACATCATATATGGCTCTTTACAGAGGAGGAGCCCGGCAATGGTGAAGGAAGGGGAGTGAGGAGGGTGGAGTGGAGTGTTTTCGGTGGGAGCAGAGACCCAAAGCCCATCTGTGTACAGCTGAGCATCCCCTTACAGAAGGATCACAGGGAGAGATGAGTCAGTCGGGTTACAATATAGGCAATGATGAAACATAAAACTTTCCTCTGGTTCTTTAATGCTTTCCTCCCCCCAAGCTATCATGACCCCAATCCTACCTTACAAATCCAGCTAGACGAGAGCATGGACACGGGTACAGATGACAGCTGGACACACAAGGAATCCAGGACAGATAACCCCCTCGGAACCAATCATCAGAGTAGTGATACCAGGAGGGGAAGGGGAAGGTGTGGGGAAAAAGGGGAAACCCAATCACAATGATCTCTATCTAGTCCCCTCCCAGAGGGACAGACAACAGAAAAGTGGGTGAAGGGAGACATCAGTGGGTGTAATGCATGAAAAATAATCATAATTTATAAATTATCAAGGACTCATGAGGGAGGGAAGGGGGGGATGAGCTGGTACTAAAGGCTCCAGTAGAAAGAGAATGTTTAGAAAGGATGGAGGATAGTGCTATAAAAGTACAAATGTGCTTGATACAATGGATGGATGTATGACTGTGATAAGATCTGTAAGAGCCCTCAATAAAATGATTTTTTTTAAAGGAAAAGGAGGAGCCCTGGTAATGCCATGAGTTAAGTGTTGGGCTATCAACCAAGAGATCAATGGTTTGGACCCACTAGCTGCTCCAGAGGAAGAAGAGTCAGTCTGCTCCACAGACTTAGAGATACTAGGAAGCCTTCTACTCTGTCCTACAGGGCTTCTGAAGCATGGTTATGAGTCAGAATTCACTAGACGGTAATAAACTTGCTTTGGTGCTTTGTGAAAAAATGTGCTGATCTAAGCCACTAGTCTCTGGCCCTGTGCCCACTGAGTAGATTCTGACTCACCATGACCCAACAGGGTAGACTATAGCTGCCTCATCGGTTTTCCTGAGCTGGGAGTAGATTTTCATGCCAGGCGGGCCTTTTGGATAGCAGACAAGCGCTTCAGCCATCACTGCTTGTTCAAAGGGCTCCATTATCCAATTGACAGGAGGAGATGATTACAAAGAGTTCCGAGGCCATTGGCTTAGATCAGCAGACTGATCACACATCCCTGTCACTTTCTTGTTACTGTTTGTGGGCTGTCTTTTCTCCCATATGGCCATTCGTTTCCTGAGAGCAAGGTTCTTTATTCCCACCTTTTGAAAACCTCACCCCCAGTGTGCCTTTCAAAAAGGAGGCGCTGAACAAATGCTTTTGGTCATTGGTGGCAAAGAAAGGCGTATGACATAAAACACTGAACAATGGCTACTAGGAAGGCTAATGAACGTCACCCCTTAAACACGAAGAGGACAGCCTAGGTCCACATAGATTCATATGGTTTGGAACACAGAAAGGACATGTATGTCAACATGACCCCATTTAGAGTTTCGGCGTGAAATAGAGGATTGTTGGAATGTGATCAGTTCTGTCTTCGAGGAAAGACCATTAATGCGGTATAAGGTTTATGGATATTTACTAGGGGAAAAGTTGCTGGATCTTTCTCTTTTCCAAACAATAGAGATGGGAAATGGTTATCCCTGTTGTAGTGTGTGGTTGGGAGTGTGCACAGATGTGTACACACACACACACACACTCAACTTTATGAGTCACCAAGGAAGCAGGCACTTCATACTGGTCTATGATTGTCATTTTATTGGCTGTCACGTGGTATGTGTCAGCGTTAGACATCATAGCCTGATCATTCACCAAGGGAAACAGATCATCTCTCCACTTCATTTCTATGAAGTGATGGTGCTGTAATGCACCGACTAGGATGTGGCACTTTGGGATAAGGATTGAGCCATCAACCGCATGGTCAGTGGTTCAAACCTGCCAGCTGCTGTTTGGGAGCACGGTAAGGCTGTTTGTTCCCATAAAGAAAACCAGGCCCAGAAACTCTTTATGGAGTCACCGAGTCAGACTTTACATGATGGTAGGGCATTTGGTGTTGGTAGGAGTGAGAGTGGCAGTTTCAAGGCTAGCCCTGCAGAGAGAAGAGGTGTCAGAAGAAAATGAAGTAGGTGGAACCCCATTATTCCACATTCTTCTTTCCAGAGCTCCCCTAGGTTTGCCCCTGGGGAATTGTGCTCAGTGGTCCAAATGGCAGACATTCTAGTGCATTTAGTTGGGAATGTGTTTCTCATTCTTAGGCTACTTTCTCTGTAGATGCCATGAGGTTGCGACATACAGAAAATCCCCATGATGTCAGAGCTGGGAAATGCGAGCCTTTTCCTTGTTTAGAAGAACTAGCAACGGTCAGAGACCAAAAAGGTATTTGGCATTTGAACCTGGTCGATCATCAGGGTCTGATAATCAAGTGATGTCTTCCAGTCTGATGGTGGACTCTGGCTGGTATTGCAAGAATTTGTGTATATGTGAGTGTGTGTGTGTGTGTGTGTGTGTGTGTGTATTTGTATACCTGCACACATATCACCAACCTGCCTTTTCAATTGCCACATGGCTGGCTTTGGCCTGGCTCATGAACAGAGGAAGTGTTCTCTATTTCTCTGCTACTTTGGTACCTGCCTCCTCTCCTCCCTAACTCCTCCAGAATCATGTCTCTGCACTTTCTTACATCCCTCTGCATTCTTTCTCATCTCACTATCAACCTGTCTTGGCTTTGGCCTTTTGCAATGTGGATGGGAAACAAAAATAATCCAGTATGGGTTGGTAAACTAAGCAAGTGCAGATGTAGCCACTTCTTTAGAAACGTGATCATGTGCTGTAGCCCAAATTGGTTCTATCATTCGTTAGAAGAATCATTATAGAAGTCAAAGCACAATGACCTCCACTGCATGAGGGTTCATTCAATTTTAGAGCTAAAATTCTTCGTTGTACCTACTTCGTACTTAGCTTGAACTCACCCTTTGTCCTTTTCTTGCAAAGGTCTTAAACCACTCACTCAGTTGTTCAAAGTATCCAAGAGAATAGTTTCATTTGTTTGGTAGAAAAATCAAAGGTGACTATAATAACTACTTAGGGTATTTTTAAGGCAGGCATCAGTAGCCAGAACTCCAAAGTATTATGGCAGTATAGGCGTGTATCTTTTAGAACGATAATTCAGAATGAGATGCTCGATGAATCCTTATAGAATCCACCTTACTTGGGGCTGAGCCCCGGTGGTGTAGTGGTTGTGCGCGGGACTGCGGCCCACTGGGATGGAGGTTCAATTCCAGCTCCACAGGAGCAAACTGGGCCTCCTACTCCCACCACCAGAGGGCAGTGATGCCCAAAAAACCAAAAAAAAAAAAAGAAGAAAAAAAAGAACCCACCTTACTTGACTTCACATCTTTGACACTGGCAGCCATACCTTCCTTTTTGTAATGTTCTGATCATCATTTACTTTGTAGCTTCCTACAAGGTTGAGATGAACCAGAACGGAGTTGATGGCCATGAGCTTGGTTTTGTGTCATCCACTGAGCCTCTTTCTCAGCTTCTTCTCCTGACTCAACATACTCTCCCTGTTGGGGCTGAGCCCCGGTGGCATAAGTGGTTGAGTGCGGGACTGCAGGCCACGGGCTTGGCAGTTCAAATCCAGCGGCAGCTCTCAGGAACAGCGCTGGGTAGCGCCTACGACCACCAGAGGGCAGTGATGCCCACAAAAACTAAGCAAAACAAAAACATACTCTCCCTGCTATGCCTGTCTCTGTCTGTGGGTGTCTGTAGATGTCTAAAGTGAAGACTCTCTATGTTCCTAGCTTAGACAGCTCTCTTGGTCCTACACGCCTTCATTCCATTGCCTACTGGTCAGTTCTACCTCCAGGAAGAGTAGCGTGTCGGAAACTGAGCTCTGTGTCCTTCTCTCAAAACTTGATCTTGTCTGGGTCGGATCAGAGTGAATGAAACCACCAGAGACCCAGTTGTGCAAGTGGGACCTGGAAGTGATCCTGGAGTCTTAGGCACTAGAGTCCTGGTGACTCTGTTGGTTCTAACTCCCAAATGTCTTATGTTTTCATGTCTGCTTTCCCTCTCTTGTCCCACTGCTCTTGTTCAAGGCTGAACACGCTCTTACATAGAGACCTAGAAGGAAGTCTCATTGCCTCTTAGCCTTTAGCTGTCCCCGTCTCTAATGCATCATTCACATGCCAGCTGACTGATGGTCCATGTCATCCTAGTTTACTCTCCCCCAGCAGCTCGCCTTTGTCTACAGCAGAGACCACAAACTATTACTTGATGTACCAAGTCCTCTGGGTTTGGGTCCTTGACAATCTCTTGCCTCATCCACCTTCCACTTTCCTCTCTTTGTATTATAAGCTCCCACCATGCCAATGCATTGGTTCTCTTTCCCCCTTGGCTTTGAAGTTCTTTCAAGAATTTCTTCCTTATTTATTTGGCCCATTCTTATTCATTCATGTTCTACTTAAACTTTAGTTCCTCAAGTCCTCCGGGATCTTCAACTCTCTCCGGTGTACTTGGTGTACACCCTACAGAACCATTAAGGAAACTCTTGTATTTATTGCAATTCTGCTAGTCCTAACCAGACTGGAAGTTCTTCAATAGAGGCAACTGTGTATCCTTATTTCTGTGGTTCCAGTACTCAACCAATCCATCTCTCTGGATTTCAAGCGATTTCTCTTTCTTGGCAATTCCCAGGAATTGAGAGGGGTGGGGTTATTCTGGATACCTGATTCATCCGTGATGCTTTCGAAACTCAAAACTGTCCCTGTGTGTTGATATTGACCTATAACAAGCTGTTAACTTTGAGGATGGATAATCTTCATTTGTTTCCCCCCTGGTCTCCTCACCCTATCCTTTCTACATAAACTGATTTCATGACTTCAGGATGTGTGGTTGGCTTCCTATTAATGCAAATTAAATAAAGAGGCATTTATTAACTAAATTAAATACCATGGGATGAATAACTTGCAGACACACAGAGAAAACATTAAAGGATAACTTCATTATTTATGACTTTGAAATGGATATGCTGTTTTCCAGCTACTTGGCAGAGGCTATCACTCCTTATATGCGTGGAGAATAAAGTTTGAACAACACCCGTGTGTCTAGAAGTTGATTTTGCTTGAAAGCACAATTCTCTACTGTTGTGTCCATAATGGAACTGAATCTAACAGGCTGTGGAGAAACCTGCCTAACTCGTTTCACATACATTGTGTCTTCTTTAACGCGTTCAGAATGTCAGACAGAAGAGGGGCCTGGCATTGACTCCAAATCGTCAAAGTAATCTGGACAAGCAAGAATACAGTAAGGAAGACTCATATTTCCCAGTTTAAAACACATACGAAAGCTACAGTTATCAAGCTGTATGGCTCTACCATAACGTGAGACATGTAGACCGATGAAATTAAAATAGAGTTCAGAAGTAAAGCCCTGTATCAATGGCCATTTGAATTTTGACAAGGGTGCCAGGGGCACACAAAGGGGAGGGGGCGGTTTCATCAAGAAATGGAGCTGGGACAACAGATCTCCACATGCCAAAGAATAAAGTTGGACCAACCACCTCATGACACATATAAAAGTTAACTAAAAATAGTTTAAGGACCTAACTCTAGCAGCTCAAGATACAAACACCTTGGAAGAAAACACAGGGTTTTTCTTGACGGTACCTTGTTTTTGACAACCGATTCTTAATATGCAACATCAGGAGTACAGAACAAAAGAAAAATAACTTTGGCACAAAATGAAAAAAAAAAAGTGACACAACAGACTGTATAAAATAGTCAAGCGACCGCCTGCAGAAACAGAAAATATTGGCTGAGCCCTGGTGCCGTAAGTGGTTGAGTGCCGGACTGCAGCCCAAGGGCTTGGCGGTTCAAATGCAGCAGCGGCTCTCAGGAGCAGTCTGGGTAGCTCCCACGACCACCAGACGGCAATGATGCCCCCCCACCCCCGACACCAAAAAAAGAAACAGAAAATATTCAGGGATCATCTATCTGGGTAAAGGTGTTGTCTTCAGGACACATCAAGAACTATTACTGAACAAATGGCAAGCCAGTTATTAAAAATGAGCAAAGAACTTGAATGATATTTCTTCAAAGAAGACGATAAATCTTGGCCCAAAAGATGGGTGGCCAAAAAGCAGCTCAAAGGGGTCAGTCATCTAAACCCCGCCAACAGCCACATTCTTCTCAGGCAGCGTGGCTGGTGAGCTTGAAGTGCTGACCCAATGCTTCCCAGCCACTGTGCCACCCCCCTGGTCATCCTCAGGGAAATGAGAATCCGTGATGAGACACCCCTTCCAGGACAGGATGGGCAGCCATGACTCCGGAACCTGGACAATAGCAAGTGCTAAGAAGGATACTGAGGAGGGAGCCCTGGATAGAGAGTGGCTCCTCCACTGTTGCACTGTGGTCCCTGAGACTCGCAGTTCAAAACCACCAGTTGCTTCCAGGGAGAAAGACAGGGCTTTCTAGTCCCCCAAACAGCCAGGGTCTCGGGAAAACCCAAGGGGCAGTTCTGGCCTGTCCCAGAGAGTCACTGTGAATCGGCATCGATTCAGGGGCCGTGAGTCTTCACTTTGGTTTGGGGGCTCTGGGGGTTCTGTGGATTAAGTGCTGGGCTGCTCACTGCAGGGCTCAGTGGTTCATACATGTGGTGGTCATGTATGTCGATTTCATGAGTGGGATGTAGGGGTGGAGTCTTGTCTGTTAATCTGGAGATAGCCACGGAATAGCCAAGAAGGCCTCTGTGTGGGCATGACTTTCTCCTGAGACTTCTGGGAAGGCTCGCAGTATTTCCCTCGTGGAGATGAGAGGCCATCTCCCCAGTTGCTGCGAGTCCGTCTCCGAGATGACAAACTCCTGATAAGACGGGATGACAGCATGCTGATCGATCCTGATTCCTGGAGAATGAAGGAGCCGGAGGAGACACCACATGAGCTTGCCCTGATGGAACCAGACCTCTGGGGCTGGAGAAGCCACCTGGAGAGCCCTGCCAACGCTGAGATGCTTTTACTGCCAATGGATAGTGCTGATGGACCCTGAATCCTGGGAACAAGGAGCCATAGGGAGACCTCCCTGCCAGCGCCGGGATGCCTCTACCCCAGCTGGATACACAAGACTTTGCACACACTGGCCTGTGATTGCGTGGGTCAGAAGGAGACTTTATAGACTGGTATCAGATATATGGGCTAATATCGGACTTATGACCCTGGCCTGGACTGGGTTAGGATGCTTTCTCAATGTTCCATTCCTCTTGTATGTAAACCGTTCCCTTATATCCATACGCGTGTCCATGAATCTATTTCTCTAGTCTACCTGGACTAGCACAATATGTCAGGTGAAGGATAGAGACCATGCGCTCCCCGGAAGTTTCATTGTCACTGGAGCCCTATATCGGGGTGGTTGGGTGTTGAAATGAACTAGATGGCTGTTGTTTGGGAAGGACTTTACACAGGTCAACGTTACTCAGTGCTGCTTAATATGAATAATGTATTCAGTGCCATTGAGGGATCCAACCCTGGTGGATTCAAACTGCTGACATTGAGCTCAGCGGCCCAAAGCATAACCACCATACCACCAGAACTCCTCTGCTTTATACTAATATGGTTTTTTTTGTTTTTTTTTTTAAAGCTAAAACGTTGGTTCAACACATTGAGTGGTTGCTCCTCTCTTCTCTCCTCTCCCAGGTTTGAGCAAGTCCAACTGGACAAGCAACTGCCTGAAGGCAGCCCCAGGGGCGGGGGGTCAGGCCTGGAGTGAGATAGGACGGGCGGAGACCCCTACCCTCTTTCTCAGGATGAAAATAGTATCTCACCCTCGATGCCTGTCCTTCCCTATCAGGAGTCATCGGTGTCCAGATGAGAATCTTTAAGTTCAGCTCAGGGTTTGGGAGGAAACAATCTTTCTAGCCCGTGCTCCGGAATCCAAACTGTCTAAGAGAAGCAGCAAGCGGGTCAGGAGGCAGCCAAACCAGAGAAGGACCTGCCAAACCACACCTCGTCCTCCTCATTCAGCGAAAACAGCATCCCCCGCCTGGCGCCCTTGGCCTCCCCACGCCTGAGCGGCTCCATTCCCTTATTAGGGCACTGAGTCTGCAGACCCAGGGGTGCTTCCACAACACGTGCACCCCATCAAAGAAGCAAAGGGGGGGGGGACAGGCTCCAAGGGAGGCGCCCAGAAAAATGAAGTCTTTGTGGTGTGGAGAGAGTCCATGCAGAGTAGACCACAGTTATGGTTGAGGAAGAAAAAAAAAATTGAAAGTGCAAACCCTAAAGACACAGACACCCCCCAACCCAATCCAAACCTTACCCCCCAATTCTATTATTATTATTATAATAATTATCTATTTTTTGACGAGTGGCTTTGAAACTCGAAAGCAAAGTCCAGGGAGTTTTCAGTTGGATGCGTCCAGAGAGCTGAATGGCTGAACAGAGAGTGTCTGGTCTTGACCTGAGCTGGGTTTGGGGTGGGGGGCGGAGGTCATGGAGGCCGGGGCAGGCAGGGGCCTGCTGGGTCTGGCTGAATTCTAGAGCATCCGTCTCATGCCAAAGGTATAACCTGCTATTACTTTTCACATCCAGTTCTTCTGCAGAGCAAGCAGAAAAGTCTGCCTTCCTTTCTGTGTCTCTGCCTGACTGTGGGATGTGCTTCTCCAAGCTGTGACCGTGGCCCTGGTCTGCCACCTTCCTCCTCTTCACACACAGGACCTATCACCCCACCGGCTCCTTTTCTGGGGTGTGGGTGCTGCTGCCAGCAGCTTCTGAGCCGAAAAGAACTCCTTCCCTGTGACAATCTGTATCTGCCCATCTGTTGGGCGCATCCTCTCCTGCTCAGTGGCACAACCATTTCCAGAGTCAGCTGAAACCTTTCCGGTGCCAACAGATGACAGCTTTGGCTCACCGGGGCATGGTATCATGAGACTGCTATGCTGTCGCAGTGGTTGGCACAAGGTCGCTTTTCTTGCACCGCCAAGGCCAGAGGCTCGGAGAACTGCTGTTCAGAACCGGGCCGCCACTCTGACTGCAGGATGTTCTGATGATCTCTAGGAAATCCCACTGTCGGGGGGAGGGGGGGTTCTGCAGCCCGCTGGGGGGCTAGCTCCCCTCCCCAACTGCCTTCAGGACATGTTGGGGTCAAACTCTGTGTCCCTCAGGGCAGCCGACACCGAAGTAGATTGCCAGCCCGATATTGCAGGTTGCCTCCGGGTAGACTTGACCCACCATTTATTTGGCAAGTGGAGACCACCCAGCGACTCCCAAGTCCTCCCACGGGCCTCTCGGTAAAGAGGATGTAGGTCCCTCAGGAGACTCTGGGAACACCCTGCTTCCCTGTCCCCCCTCTCCCCACCCATCAAGTCGCCCTCTGGGATTGGGATGCTTCTAGCAGATGATGAATAACTCCACTGCACCCCACTCTTGTTGGAATGGGAGGTTTAGCCGTTCTGAGGATTCAAAGCCAAGTCCGCCAGGCAGGGCACGTTTTAAAAGGAGAACAGTAACACGGGTGATTGAAAGCGGTGTGGGGGAGGGGGTGGTGAGATGGAATGGACGGCACCAGCCCGCCTTGACTCCCAGCAAGTGACTCAAACACACAACATTGTTTGGAAGGGGCGGGGAGGCTTGTTCTGGGGCACTCACTCTCACGTGTGCCCTGCTCTTCAGGTGCCAGGCAGCGTTGGCAAATGGACTCCCTCCATGCTTTGCAAGAACATTGGATGGACATGATGGTTCCTATTTTACAGTCGAAATGGGCAAACCCAGCCCGGAGAAATCAACTTGTCTGAGATGATATGTGTGGGATTCTGGCTCTCACCTGGTGTGGCGGTCATGTGCTTGATGTCAATTTCATGATTGGGATGTAAGGGTGGAGTCTAGCCTGTCAATCTGGAGATAGCCAATGAGTAGCCAGTGAGATCTCTGTGGGCATGGATTTCTCCTGAGAATTCTGGGAAGTCTCGAGGCATTTCCCATGTGGAGATGAGAGACCATTTTTCCCAGTTGTTGGGAGTCGCTCGACTAACAAGACAAGATGGCAGTGTCCAAGGTATGGGAAGAGCTGGAAGAGAAGCCGCACGCCTTACCCTGGTGGAACCAGACCTCGGAAGCTGAAAAAGCCACAGAGAGACCCCTGCCAGTGCTGAAATGTTTCTATCACCAATGGATAGTGCTGATGAACCCTGAGCCCTGGAAACGAGGAGCCATGAGGGGACCCCTGCCAGCGTCGGGACTCTGCACCCACTGGTCTGTGACTTCGTGAGTCGGAAGAAGACTTTATAGACTGGTATCAGACATATGGGCTAATATCAGACTTATGACTTTGAACTGGACTGGGTTGGGATGTTTTCTCCATGTTCCATTCCTCTTGTCTATAAACCTTTCCCTTATATCCATATGCGTGTCTATGAATTTGTTTCTCTAGTCTACCCGGACTAACACACCTGGTCCTGCCAAAGTCCAGAGGCTTTGCACTCTGTCCGCCCAGGTTTCAACTCTCTCAGCGGGCAGGGTTTAGACGTGTGGTGATGGAAGAGTGCAGAGTCATGGGAGGAGCCTGGGTTTCTTTTAGTTGGCCCAGGGAAGTCAACATAACCTTAATCACAAGTCACTTAGGGGAAGCGCTCACTTCATGGTAGTTCACGTCTCCAACCAGGAGAGGGGCACGTGCATTCCCTTTTTTTTGCAGGTGGTAGAAGCAGAATCTGGGAGCGAAGAGGGCACGGGCTTAGGGACAGCATTCTTGCCTTTCATGTGGAAGGTGCAGGTTCAATTTCCGGGCAAGGCACCTCACGCTCAGTCACCACCCACCTGTTTGTGCCAGTGGAGAGTCGCACGTTACCAGGAGGCTGGGCACGTTTCCCAGGAGCTTGGAGTCACAGCTGAGCTAGGAAGCTAGGCCTGGAGATCTCCTACTGAAAGGGGGCCCTCACTCTAGGGATCCCAACCATTTGGTCCACAATTGACCACGAGAATGGAGCAGAAGCGGGCACCATTTTGTCCCATTGTGTATGGGGCCCACCATGATTGGACAGCAATGACCATCACCACCCCCACCGCCTCCACCACCTTCACTTCTACCACCCAAACAGTGTTTTAGATCAGCGGTTCTCAACCTTCCTCATGCTGCGACCCTTTCATACAGTTTCTCACGTCATGGTAACCCCCCCAACCATAAGATTATTTTCGTTGTCACTTCATCAATTTCATTTTGCTTCTGCTATGAATGCGGTGACACCTGTGAAAGGGTCGCTTCACCCCCCCCCCCCAAAGGGGTCAAGGTTCATAGGTTGAGAACAGTTGGTTTTGACCTTGGGGCTGGTGATCGAGGGCAGGGAATTCAGGAGCTCAAAGACCCTTCCTAGATCCCCCTTCTCTCCTCCCCTCTGTCCTTGGCCCTCAATGCCCAGGAGGCCACGCATCTACCAGGCTCTGAGGACACAACACAAGAGCTGTCAGGCACACCTGCTCCATGACAGAGACTGGAACTTTGAGTCACACCCAAAGAATTTGCCTCTTAAGTGTCCAGCTGGGCTAAACAGGAAGGCCCCTGGGAGCCCCACTGGCTATTGCCTGGAGCTAGAAGCCAGGTGCTACCTCAGCTCCTGCACACTCAGACAGGGGAACAGGTGGGCTCGGTTGGTTTGCTGACCTATCGAGTGGATGTAATCGTCATGACCTCACCAGGCTGAAAAGAATTCCTATCTGTCATGTCAGGAACTAACGCCTGACTTAGAGCAATGCTTGGCACATTGTTGTAACCACTTTTTATCTTTGGGATTATGACCGCCCCCTCCCTTGTCATTGTCGTAAGGGAAGTCAGCTGGGCTGCCCACAGAGCAGGCTGCTGTGAGGGTGTCGGGACAAAGGGCAGACAGAGATTGTCTAACTCTAACATCTCAAATCTCTGAGGATGAGGAACGCAGATGCAAGGTGGGGGGGCATCTGCTTAACTCTTCTTTGTGCCTTCTCTTCTCTGGAGGACTTTTCCTACTTCTTTTAGGTGCGGGGCGGGGTTGGGGAGAGTGCGGGCTAAACATGTCTATCAACGGAATGCCTTTCACCTCTTATTTCCTGTGTCTTGTCTCTCACCTCCGTCCAGTCCACATCAGGCCTGGGGAGGAGGCAGATGGGGATCTATCCCCAGAGGGCTGTCTCTTCCCAGGGCAGGAAATGCACGTCTCCCTGGTGGCTGAAGAGGAGCCCCTGCTCACGCTCATGGCGTCTCTGGAGCTGGCTCTCCACTGGGATGAGTCAGAATCCGGAGTGAGGTGGGCGCGAACTCTCCAGGGCCGGCTTCTGGCATCGCTGACCTCAGTCACTGTCCGGCTTCCTCTAGCCAGCTGGCCTTTTCGATCATTATCCCTCTTAGGGCTTGTGGATTCAACTCTGGGAACATCGTGTGTGAAAGGATCTGACATCTCCGTGAACGTGTCGATGGGTCAGACTCTGTCAACAAAACGCTTCCCAGTGGTTCAGGCGGTGATGGTGCATTCTACCGAACCGCAGCCCAGCTGACTCTGGAAAATGCCATGCGTTGGACCTTCTTGTTTGTTTGTTTGTTTGTTTTTGGCCATCACTGCCCTCTGGTGGAAGTAGGAGGCCCAGCCTTGCTCCTGGAGAGCTGCTGCTGGTTTGAACCGCCAACCTAGTGGGCCGCAGTCCTGCACACAACCACTACACCACCAGGCCTCAGCCCGTGTTGGACCTTCTTGTGCATGTATCTTCTCACAGGTTCCATGTCCACCTTTTCTGTGTTCAGCTTTCTCGCTTAGGGCCTGGGGACCTTGCTTGGTGACTGACCTGTAGCTCGGAGCTGGGGGCAGGGTCACAAGGGCTTCCTGGAGGGGTGGGAAGCCTTTTCAGAGTTCCCTCGGGTCTGTGAGAGACAGACTCCCTGTACTTCCCAGGATCACACTGCACCATAACACGAGGGAGGCATACACACTTAAGATCATCCGCATTTACTGAAGGAAGAGTGAAGAAAGGAAGAGGTACAGAAATAGGAAAGCCAGGAAGGAAGTGTTCCCTAAGTGACTTTTCGCTGTCAGGATAGCAAGCAATGACAAGACACAAAATGCCTGTGTGTTGTGAAATGAAAAGTGGATTGTCTCTGTAAACGGTCTCTCATCGCCCCAGCAAGTAGGAAGGCCAAGAAGGAAAGAGGAGTCATCTCTGTCTGATCTTGCTCTTTTACGGAAAGCCACACTCCCAACGAGTGTCATCCAGCGACCACTTGACTGATAGATTAAATTCTGTCCCTCATCAGACAGAGTCTAGCTGATATAAAATCTAATTACCAGTGGACTCTGACTCAAGGCAAACTTGGGATCATTAAGGCAGGCAGTCTCATTTTCCTTCCCCTGAGGGGCTGGTGGATTTGGTCACTGCCCTGGCGGGTGAGTAGCCTCGTGCTTAACCCACGGCGCTACCAGGACATGAGTTTTTAAAAAGGGTGAGTCACAGCCCTGGGAACCCACGGGCAGTTCTATCTGATCCTACTGAGTCGTGGTGAGTCAAAACCGACTCAAGGGTCATGGGTTTGGGGCTTGGATGTACCAACGAGCATAGTAAAACGTTTGAGGAATTTCAGAGAGTTTGTGGGGAAATGTTATCATGGTTTAATTCAAATTGTCTGTGGATCTTTTCTTTTTTTTTTAATAGCCAGACTGCTTTAATTTCTGTGTTATACATATATAAATATATACATATAAATATGTATATATATGAGCAAAAACTGTGCCTACCTTACATTGTCATTAACTTATTATTATTTTTTTAATTTCTGTGGATCTTTTTGAAGCCCTCCTGTGTGTTTTTTTCTCAGAGGCTTGGGGGAAGAGAAAATGGAACCAACCAACCAACAAACAAACACAGCTGCGGGGAAGGCACCTTCTGCAGCTGGACCACTCTGGCTGCAGCCCTAGCTCCAGAATGGGCCCAGCTCCAGAATGGGCTTGGGGTGTGGATGAGTTGGGGCGGGAGGTTAGCAGAGTAAATCATTTGAGATCAGGACCTGCACCCTCTTCTTTTTATGTTCTTTGGGCTGAGGACAATTTTAACGAATCAGAGCAGGAGACCCTCATTTGGTGAATGACTGAAATAAGTGATGCCTCTGGAATGTCTGTTTTGTTTTGTTTTGCGCACCGCTGCTCTCTGGTGGTCGTGGGAGCTACCCAGCCTTGGTCCTGGAGAGCAGCTGCTGGATTTGAACCACCAAGCCCGTGGGCCAAAGTCCCGCACTCAACCACTTACGCCACTGGGGCTCAGGCCACCTCTGGAGTTTTTAAGGGGGTATAAAGGTCGGCAGTTGGGTCACATTTGGCCTTGCACTGGAGAAAAGACTTCATTTGCTCCCCTAAAGCGTTACAAACATCTCAGGGAGGAGACGAGCCAGTCAGGGTACAGGATAGCACTGATGAAACATACAACTTTCCTCTCATTCTTTAATGCTTCCTCCCCACTCCATATCATCCCAATTCTACCTTACAAATCCGGCTAGACCAGAGCATGTGCACTGGAACAGATAAGAACTGGGAACACAGGGAATTCAGAGCAGAGAAACCCCTTAGGACCAATAATGAGAGTAGCAATACCAGAAAGGTAAGGGGAAGGTGTGAGGAGAAAGGGGGAACCAATCACAGTGATTATATACAACCCCCTCCCACGGGAATGGGCAACAGAAATGTGGGTGAAGGGAGACCAGTCAGTGTGAGACATGGGAACATAATAATAAATAAATTATCAAGGTTCATGAGGAAGGGAGGTTAAAAAAAAATGAGGAGCTGACACCACGGGCGCAATAGAAAGAAAATATTTTGAAAATGAGGATGGCGACATATGTACAAATGTGCTTGGCACAGTGGATGGATGGGTGGATTGTGATAAGAACTATATGAGTCCCCAATAAAATGATTTTTAAAAAATGTATAGACTGGAGACCTTGTGAGGCCTTCGCCTATGAGTCGGAATTGATTGATGACACACAACAACGTTCCTATTATTGTGAAAATCTCTTCCCCAATCTCTTACTTTGCACATTGGCTTGTGGAACTGCAGGCGCTATTCTCACGGTAGTCGGGATCCCAGATAAGATCCATCAGAAGCAAGTACTGAGACCAGAAGTAATTGGCCTCTGGGAAAACAGATACTCCCTGACTGGTTAGGAATACCAGGGGCAAATCTGGCTCCCTTGCCCCTCACCCCAACCCCTATTGCCACTACTAGATCTGCCCCCTGTTGAGCCATTCCTGATGGACCAGACTCCATATGAGAAGCAGTCAAAGGGTTAAATAGTTTCAGCTCAATAGATCAAAGGTCAGAAGAGGGCCAGGGGAAAGGCCTGGGGCCGCTGGAGGAGAAAGCTCCTGATGGCAGTCAGGCTGGCCAGCCTATGTGGTAGTTCTGTGGTAGCCTTCTCGCCTTTCGTCTGGGGGACTGGGTTAGATTTCTGGGGTTGGTTCCTGGTCAGTGCCCTCAAAAGGCAGCTACCCCGTGTCCCTCACCAAAGACCTGGTGTTGCTGAGAGGTCGGACAGATTTCAGCGGGGCTTCCAGATGTGGATGGCCTTCTGAAAACCAGCCCGGGAAACGCCATGGACACACGGTCCATGGACACACCGACCATGACGATGCTGAAGGACCGTGCAGCCCTTGGCGCCTTTGAGCTCTGGATCAATGGATTCAGGGGAGAGGAGGGCAGGATCGGGGTGGGAGGCAATGTGAGGGCAGCCAGCCGCAGCCAAAACATGATCTCCTCCATCCAGGAAATTGAGCGAAGTCACTTATCAAAAAACCAAAAACAAAACTTAATGGCGCCGCACAGTGAACCTATCGAACAGGGCAGAACTGCCGCTGTGAGTTTCTGAGACACTAAGTCATCACGGGAGTAGAAGGCCCTACTTTTCTCCCACATAGCCAGCTGGTGGTTTTGAATTGCCGACCTTGCAGTAAGCAACCCATTGAGTGACCACTTGAAGTCAGGACTTCTTGTATCCACTACAGAGGGCGAGAAATACATACAATCAATATGGTTTTTTTCCCTCCCAAACCAAACAATCTCCTTGTGCATTAGTTCCCTTTGCTAGCTGTGTGTCGATTATATGCGTACACATGTTATTTCTGTGGGCGCATGTGTGTGGAAATACAGTACCTATTTAATGACATGGTTTCTCACATATTTTTCATCCACAGGCCAGAAGCAATCATTTGACCCTTAATTGGAGAAGCAGTTCAGAAGATACCTTCTTTAAAACCTATCTCTGCAGCCCAAAGTGAGCAAAAAGGGCCAGTTTGGAATACCAAATGACTCAGAAAATGTATACCCCTTTTACTTACAAACGAGCCTCCTTCCTTCCACACGACCTCAACTCCTGATGCTCCCTGAACAAAGTGAAACAGAGAAGATTTCCTCATTGGCTAGACCATGAGGTAGCCTCAAGGGAGACACATCGGCAACAGTTAGGAGAATCTCATCCGCTGATTTGGAGTCAAATCCCAACTCTTCGGGACCCTTACAGGACAGAGTAGAACCGTCCCCCCACCTCACTGTGTTTCTAAGGCAGCAAATCTTTACCCAAACAGACAGTCTTCCCTGTTCTTCCTTGAAACGGCTGGTGGAGTCAAACCTATGACTCTTTGGTTAGCAGCCCAAACACACTGTGCTGCCAGGGCTCCTTAGAAGAGAGGGAAGAGGCCAATAAAATGCAACCAAACTCACTACCATCAAGTCAAAGCAACTCAACAGGGTGGGTCTCTGAGACTGTCACTGTGTGCAGGTGTCCAGAACGCTGCCTTTCTGACCGCATAATAATTGCACCCATCTTCAAATGTTGAAGAGAGATTCTTACAGACCTGTGGGGTACTGATATTTTCTAGCATAAATAGAACTCTAGGCACCGAGACGATACTCCACAGCCAGAAAGTGTTTCCACTGCGGTTCCCATTCTTCCCAATTCTTAAGGAAGAGAGAGGTGATCTCCATTAGTGTGACTTTAAACGAGAACTTCTTTTTCCAGAGTCAACCTGCTGGGGAACCAGAATGTTCCGCCACCTGGTCACACCGAATAGACCAAGTATTCCTGGGGTCATTAAAAGTGCTAAAATTCATTTTAACAGACTTGAAATTCCCTCTGGGTGACTCTTTGGTCCTTTCTGCTGAAGCTTATCCATGTGCACCGGCCACGTAGGCACACGGAAATCCATGTGTGCATTTCCCCACGGGAGGGTCCGTCTAGTCTCTTCAGAAGGCAGTTTAAGAGGGCCACGGCGTCTATATCTAAAGGCAGCCACAGAGCAAAACACATCCCTTCTTCCCCTTATTAGAAACAGAACTCTTCACAGACGCCAACATGGCTATTGACACAACAAAGACCCAACCCAACCCAACTCGTTGTGGGTTCCCACGGATTCTGGTTTCCATCAAGTGACCTCGCCTGGAATCTTTATGGAGGGGCCTTGGTGGTCCCACGACTTGGTTAGCAGGTGGAAACCACCAGACACTCTGCAGGAGGCAGAGGAGACAGTCGAAAAGCTTTCGCCTGTCTTACAAGGGTTGCTATAAGCCAGACTCCACTCGGTCCTCAAAATTGCTCTGAGACTCGGGCCCATCGTGGCAGCCATGGTGTGCATTCTTTGTGTTGAGGGCCTTCCTCTGCCCCATTGCCCTTCTACTGTACCAAGCACAGTGTCCTTCTCCAGGAACTCATCTCTCCTGACAATGCGTCCAAACTATGTGAAGTCGTCTTTCTCGGGAAGCAGAAGGCCACATCTTTCTCTCGGGGAGTGGCCGGTGGATGCTAACCACCAACCTTTCAGTTAGCAACTGAATGCCTAACTGTTGTGTCACCAGGGCTCCTTGGATCTTTCTACCGACCAACCAAACAGAAATCTTAACCCATGACTGCTGAGTCCGTGCTGATGAATAAGGACCTTCTAGAACAGCGGTACTCAACCTGTGGGTTGCAAACCCTTGGGGGTCAAACAAAGTTTCACAGGGGCCACTTGATTCAAAACAGTAACGAAATGACAGTGATGAAGTAACAATGAAAATAATTCGATGGCTGGGGAGTTACCACCACAGGAGAAACTGTATGAAGGGGTGGCGGCATGAGGAAGGTTGAGAATCGCGGTTCTGTAGGGTTTCTGGGGATTCAATCTCTATGGGAGCAGATAGACTTCTCTTTCCCCCACAGCAGGGCTGTTGGGCTTGTAGGATATTTATGGTTGACCCAGAATCTTAACTCTTCCGCTGCCCTCGGGTTTGGAGGAAATGAGAAACATGGAGGTGGAGACATTAAGCTTGCCCTTGAAACGATCTCTTAACTCTCCCAGGAAGCGCCAGTGAGTCAGCATCTTGCAATCTACAGAAGCACACAGCTGCTTCCCACCAGCCTACAGGGCAGAAATGGCGCCCGGGTGGGTCTGGGCACTCAGGAATTCTAAAGGGCCCCATTTACAAAGGACAACACAAAAAAGTCATGATTTGCAGGTCATGAAACTGGGCTACATGATCGGACAGAAATGCAAAGAAATCCAGGATTCCTCTTGTGGGTCACGTGTCTGGGAGATGCCCCTGGATCAGAGATCCTCAAAACTACAGCCCGCGGGCCACATGCGGCCCTCTGAGGACATTTACTGGCCCGCAGGGTGTTTTTGTCTCTGCTGCTGTCCTGCTTAGCAGCTGACTCATCCCGGGCCCGCAGTGAATTTGTTCATAGTTGTTTAAAAAAAAAAACAAAAACTATAGTCTGGCCCTCCAACGGTCTGAGGGACAGTGAACTGGCCTCGTTTTAAAAGTTTGAGGACTCTGCTCTAGGGCGTCTTTCACAGAGAAAGGGGCATTCAGATGGCTCCAAGGAAAAGGGTCGGCTTGGATGCAGGATGTTTGATTAATCCGGTGCTGCTGCTGTGGTGAGCTGTGGAGTCAAATGGGCTGCATGGCAACCCCCTGGGGTGGAACTGTCCCATAGTTTCCTGAGCTGTGATCCTTATGGGAGCTTTTCTCCAGAGAAGCACTTGGTGAGTCCAATCCACAACCTTTAGGTCAGCAGTCGAGGGCTTGACCACTGGACCCTGGGGGCGCCTGCTTCTTCAACCAGAGTGTGAAGAATGGTGTTGGAGCTTGGGCACTTGCTGGATGCTGGAGATGCTAAGATCCAAACGGTCCCTCCCAAGTTGGGCTGGTAACCATAAGGCTAGTGGCTCGAAAGAACCAGCCACTGGAAAAAGAGGAGACCCTCTGCTCCCGAAAGATTTCTCACTGCCCTTGAGTTCATTTGGCCTCAGAGTGACCCCCTAGGGCAGGGGTTCTCAACTTTCCCCATGCCTCCACCCTTTCATACAGTTCTCATGTTGTGATGACCCCCTCCCCAACTCCCAATCATAACTATTATTTTCGCTGCTACTTCATTTTGCTACTGTTCTGAATCGGCCGACTCCTGTGAAAGGGTCATTCGACCCCCAAAGGGGTCTCAACCCACAGGTTCTGAAGGCACTCGTCTTTTTCCTGAGAGGTAGCTGGAGGTTTTGAACTGCTGGCTTTGCAGCTAACAGTGCAATGTTTAACCACTATGCTAGAAAGATCGACAGCCTCTGAAATCTAGAGGTACTGTTACTCTGTCTCCTGAACCTCACAGGAATCGACTGGATGGCAGTGAGTTTTTTGGGTTTGATGTTTTTTGGGGGGTAGGGGGGATGTTGATTTGTTTCAAACACCTTACCACCTATTAGGGCAAGACAGACTTGTTCACCGCCAGGTAAAAAGAGAAGGGTCAGATTCTTAGAGTGGAGAGAAGGGGGGAGCAGAGAGAGGCTTCAGGAGGAGCTGTGTGGTCCCCTGAGCAGAGCCTGGAAGCACAGATGAGGAAATCAGCGTGGAGGAAGAGCGCCGGGGGATTCTGTGCAGAGGGAACAGAAGGAGCAAAGAGGAAGGAGACCAGTGGAGAACTTGTTTTGGCTGAAGCTGGTAGAAGTCAGGATTCGGAGTCTTGAAGCCACCGTGTGTGGGGGATTTTGAATGCCACGTTCAGGAAAGTGGGCTATGTGCATCCAGTCAGGGGCTGGTTTGGACAGGAGGTTGTGGGACCAGAGAGCAGGCTGTTAGAATGATCCAGGGGAGAAGCAGGGGTTGCTGGGATCCAGGCAAAGCCAGCGGAGAGCCGCATGAGCAAGGTCAGGAGCGAGTGAAGTTGAAGTAATACCAGGCACTGGAGGGGCAGAGGGTGGTGGGTGGTGGGGGCCCTCTCTTCCTACATGTTAGGCCTGGTGCCACGTCCTTCACCCCCTGCCTGCACCTCAGTGTCCTCCTCTGAAATGAATCAAGCAATGGTTTCAGGACCTGGGGTTGCAAGGGCGCTTGGGTGACGTGGCTGGGGTGGGGTAGGAGAAGGAGGAATGGGAGTCGGGTGGGGTGGGGTGGGGCGGGCACTGGGTGGGGTCTGCTGGTGAAGTGGGGGAAGGGCTCTCTAGATTTCAGCTTATCATTTAAGCACAACATCTACTTTCTATGTAAGGGCCTTCCAGGTCAGATGGCATTATTGGAGCCACTGGAGCAGACAACCTCTGAAGCCCCTCCCACACTCCCCTGGCCCATGATCTCCCCTTGTGGCTAGGGGTCATCTCAGAAATGTGGACGGGACTGACAGCCTGGAGTTCAGGACCCACCACAAGGAGAGTCTGTTGATTTGATTGACTATTGCACAAAGCTGGGGCAGAGGGAGCGTGAGCCCTCTGGCTGTGTCTGGGTCCAAACACCACCACAAGGCAAACATCGGCAGCGGCGGCAAAGGGCACTACAGGCTCCCTTCCCCAAGTCCCAAAGCCTCTCAAGGCCCCTAAGACCCTCCCGTGATGTGGGGAGGTAGCCTGGGGGCCTCAGGGGGTAGCTGATCCCCTCTCTGGGTCTGCCTTCCAGTCAGCAGGCAGGGGTGCGCACACCCGAGGTTAGGGGCAGCCCCTTGGAAGGCTGAAATTCCAGGATTTCGAGATCCTGAAACCGAAGGGCCCTTATCTGAACAAGTCCCTGATCAATAGCACATGCTTTCTGCCCTGCTTGGCCACAGATGGCCAGGGCGTGGAGCTGGGCTGTTTACTTTCGGGATTGGGCAATGTGGGGGTCAGCAGAAGGCTCCAGCCGGCCAGGCGATCGCCAGAGGCCAGGACCCAGTTCCGGGAGAGCAGACCCCCAGGGACACCCTGCCTGATGTGTTGTTTGGGGGGGACCAGAAAAAAGCTACGCTTGGGAATACACCTGGGGAAGGGTCTGGGAGCAGGGCGTACAGGGCAGGGCAGAAAGAGGATCCCAGGGAGCCCCAAGCCCTGACCCCAGCACTGCAGCTGACCTTACTGCTGGTTCCTGCCCTCTTCCCCACCCCCTCCGAAGTCCTTCCTTGGGGCCATAATTCCTTGAGAAAACGGGAAAACAGAAGAAGGAGTGATCACTCACTGCGACAAGGCGGCCAGGCTGCGTCTTCCATGCGATCCGGCTCCACTGAGCATGTCCGCGGCGAGGCCCCCCCGCACCCGCCCCGGGACCGAGGACTCAGGGCGCAGGATCCAGGCTCAGGCTCAGGCCGTGGGGGCCGGGGCTCAGGGCGCGAGTTCCCGGGCTCAGGGCGCGGGGATCCGTGCTCGGGCGCGGGGACCAAGGCTCAAGGGGCGGGCCCGGCCAGCGGAAGGGTCAGGCTCTGCGAAACCCTGACAGGGTGCAGGATGCTCCCGGCCTCTTCTTTGTGTTAACACTTTGGTCTGTCCCCGGTGACGAAAGTCTGGGCTTGTCCTCTGCCAAATCCCCTCCTCCCCACCCTTCCCCTCTGCAGATGATCATCAGAGCGCTGATTGTTATTTTTTACTGTAATCTCCCTAATAGAAGCTCATCAACACCGCGCTTCTGAGGGTGGCCCAGGGCTTCGACAGGCCCAGAATCTCAGTCCCGGGGAGTAGGCGCCAGGGTTCCCCAGAGTTCTCAGGGCAGGGGGATTTAAGATGCCTAAGTACAAGCCATGATTCCAAGGGACAGGATGAGTCCAGGATAAAGCTCTGGATTCAGGAAATCGTGTTCTTAGCAACCGAGCATACACAATGGGGTCCTGCAGCCATCACCCCAGATCAGTGCAGCTTGTGCAGTTAATCGGGGCGTGTTCCCAGGACCTCTTCGGGAGCTCTGTTCTCAATTAGCCTTGGTGGAGGTGGCTTCCAACACAAACAGCTCCCACTGAGAAATCGGTCTGAGAAACTCCTTCTCCTTGTAACAGGGGAAAAGACACAGGGATGGGGGTGACTTGGCTGGCCACAGTCTAGGCCTGCCTCTGAGTGTGTTGACACTGTGGGGCACCCACCGGGAGGCCATCTCCTGTGCCTGACTCTCCTCCGGGGAGGTGGGTCAGCGCACGCTGGGAGAGCAGCGACCAGTTTCTAGAGCATCGTGCTGCCTCAGGGTAAAGATGTCTTCTTAGCAGCAGGGCACAGGTGGTGCAGGGGGACCCAGCTGCTTATGGTGCTATAGATTGAATTGCGTCTCCCAAATATGGGTTGGAGCCTAACCCTTGTACTCATGGAGATGGTCCTTTGGGAAAATTGGGAGAAATTCCCTCAGGGTGGACAGAGAGAGACCCTCTCCCTAATCAACAAGCAAGCAAACAATCAACCCGAACCCCACAGATAATGAGTCGGAACCAGTCTCTTTGGGTTCGGGAGACTCCTAACCTGTGAGGAAATCAATCTCTGTCCTTGAAACCACTCACGTTCAGTATTTCTGTGACTGCCGCAGGAGGAGATGAGGGTGCAGGGGGTCTGACTCGCGGGAGAGTAAGGTGGTGCAGAGACTGTGAGCTGGGCTGCAATCCAGAAGGTCAGCGGTTCAAACCACCAGCCAGCTCCATGGGAGAACGATGGGGTTTTCTACTCCCATAAGCATTACAGTCTCAAAAACTCAAGGTGGGGGGGGGGGAAGGGGGCAGCAGTTCTCCTCTGCCCTACAAAGTCACTATCATAAGTGGGCATCCACTCTGTGGCAGTGAGTCCTAGAGAGTGAGCAGAACAACTCCAGTCTCCATGGTTTAGGGTAAACATGACCCAGCAGGAGAGTCATTCACCTTTGCACAACACGAGTGCCTTTACAGGATGAGAGCGATCTTCGAGACCTCCTGATTCATGGCATAAAGAAATAGGCTCTGGGCATTTCTGTCGCTCAGCCGAGGTCCACCAGCTGCCTCACCACAACCACTTGAGTGCTCCACTTAAGGACCTTTAAGTTTGCTAGGCCAACCACGCCTTTTACGTCGACTAGCCATGTGATGTGGCTCATTCTCCTGCTTCAATAGTACGCCTCTGTTGAGGTCACCGGCTACAGAGTCAATACGGGTGAGTGAACTTCAAAGTTAATTATCTCCCTATATCTCCAATAGTCATCTAATGATACATCGCGCCACCCCCACCTTCCCATCCCACCCCCCTCCAGTGTGTACTGGTCATTTAAGTGCATAAAAAGAACTCTGCTGTTGAGCCCACTCTGACTCATAAAGGCAGGATACAACAGAACCGCCCTTGTGCATCTCTCAGGCTGTAAATCTTTAAGGAAACAAAGTCCCTTAGAATGGATGGTGGTTTTGAACTGCTGGCTTTGCAATTAGCAGTCTAATGGGTATCCCCCTACCCCACCAGGGCTCCTAAAGTGTACAAGACACACATAAAATTAGAGCCTCGCCTGCCTTTACACAAGAAGCGCATCCCAAAGCATTTACTGACTAACCCTTGAGTTTTTGCCTCACAGCTAAGATAGATAGATTCATTTATTGAGGGTCTGCCAAATTTGATCCAGTTAATTTTTTTTGGTCTTCAATTACCATATACACTCAAGTGTAAGCTGGGTTTTTCGGCATGTTTTTAATGCAGTTTTTGTGGTAAAATTAGGTGCCTCAGCTGATATTCAGGTTGCCTTATACTCAAGTATATACGGTAGCTGTAGAGTTCAGTGGTTTGTAAGGTAGATAGAAAAGTGCCCTCTCCCTCCCAAGTTGTCCACATCCTACCGTATATACTCGTGTAGAAGTCAAGTTTGTCAGCACATTTTAATGCCGTTTTTTTTTTTGTGGTAAAGGGTGCCTAGGCTGATATTCGGGGTAGCTTACACTTGTGTATGTATGGTAATCTCTGGTCCCTGTGGATTTTGTCTATCAGGATCCCTGGTGGCTGGAACAGTGGGATCTGAGCTGGCCTACTAACCCTGTGGCCAGCTGTTCATGTCACCTTATATGGTAAGCGGCATTCTGCAGATGTGATGAGGTCAAGGGCATTGAGAAGGAGAGGGGATCCTGAGTTATGGAGATGGGAGCGATCTCATCGCATGGGTCCTTAAAATCAAGGCTCTCACTCAAGAGGTGGGAGGAGAAATCAGAGAAATGCAGCTTTGCTGCTTTTGAAGATGAAGGAAGCGGCCACCAGCCAAGGGATGTGGGCGGCCTCTGGAAACTGGAAAAGGCAAGGAGACCGCTGCCTTCTGGAGTGTCCGGAAAGGAGAACCGCCCTCCTGACAGATTGACCTCAGCCTAGTGGAATCTGTGTGGCACTTCCCACTCTCAGAACTGTAAGACGATACATTGGTGTTGTTTCAAGCTACTGAGTTTGTAGCCATTTGTTACTTCGGCAACAGAAAAGAAAATACATTTGATTATAGAACTAATTGGACATTGATGATACATTGCACTTTTTGGTACACCCCTCACCCTGTATCTACACATACTCCAGTGGTCAGATGGCAAGTACTAAAACAACAAAACCCTAAACTCGTGGGGTGAATCACATGGAAAGTCTGTCCTCCAGTCAAAATATCTCTCTCTCTCTCTCTCTCTCTCTCTCTCTCTCTCTCTCTCTCTCTCACACACACACACACACACACTCAGAAACTAACTCCTCTGTGAATAGGTCGACTTCCATCTACTGAAGGGATTCTGGTGGCCAGCTACAGGAAAGATGCAAAACGGGCTGCTGCCCTGTCAAAGTGAGAAAGGTTACCCACAGATCCTCCCAACTGGCCCCTGCCACCCAGTGAGTACCAGTGATGTCACGGCTGTCAGACTGAGGGTAACCTAGCTTGTCTGGTCCTGGCACTGGGGAGGTGGAAGGCTGGGGTTCTCTCACACCTCTTCTGGCACCTCAGGGCCCTTCTTCCCAGGATACCCTTCTGCTGACCTTTTTCATCAAAGGGATTCTGGGCTGAGAAGGTTGGAGGCGGACAGTACAAGAGAAAGGAGCCCTTTCCCACAGCAGGGTGGTCCTTTACTAACAAAATATGGTAAAAACAAGTCTTCTTTCATGGAGCTAGGAGACTGGGTGCAGTGATCTCTTCCAGACGTTATAGCTCACAGTGATTGTTTAAGAGAAGCTTCTACACATCTCTTCTCAGTGCTGGCACCCCAGGATGCACCATAGCGGGGTGGTTGGCCTGGCAATCCCTGGAACTCTCCATGTTTACCCAACTCCCCATGCCTTTGGGGAGCCCTGTGATGAAGTAGTTACACATTGGGTCCAAAGTTACCCACAAGGTCCAAAGTTCAAAACCACCAGCTGCTCTAAGGGAGAAAGAGGGGGCTTTTTATTCCCAGAAAGAGTTACAGTCTCAGAAACCCACCGGGGCAGTCCCCACTGCACTCTCAGGGCGAAGCATCAACTTGATGATGGTGCTTGATGCTTGGTGATGATCACGAGGCTGTGAGACAACATCAACAGGAGGGCAGTGAGTTTCTGTTTTCTATCCCTTTTCTTATTCTCTTCCTTGTCTGAATTCTCAGGGCATCCTTGAGAACCACTGGGGCCCCAGCGTCACAAAATCCCCCTTGTCGCTGGGTGCCGTGGAGCCCATGGCGGCCCACGGTGACCCCATGAGACAGCAGAACCCCCACCAGGTTTCCCAAGCTGCCCTGGTGGTTCTGCCCTCGGCTGCTCACCCAGAGGGAGGCAGGTCCAACCCGCTGCAGGCAGATGGGGCAGCTGCTTCTGTAAGATGGACAGCTTTTGGAGCCCCATGGGCAGAATTCTAGTCTGTGCTGGAGGGGCCCTCGTGTATGAATGGACCCAACAGTGGGGTTGTGGAGAAAATGTCTACGAGGGCAGGTCATCAGATCTTTCTTCCACCGAGTCGCTGGGTCGGTTCCAATGGCCAGCCTTTGGGATCACAGCCGGGAGTCAAGCCTTCTTCGGTTTGACTTCTTAGACCTCTATGTTTTCAATCCTCCAACGTGGGTAGGCTGGAGAGCCTGGATGAGCCCACAGTGGATCTGGGTCATGTGGAAGCAGTGGATGCTGTAATAGCAGAGTTGGCCCCTCCTGCTGGCCTCCCTGGAGGCTCCCTGTTTCTGTTTAAACTTTTCTGCAACAACCATTTAGGTCTGATCTCTCGCTAAGCTGTTTTTATACTCTGGGGCTTTTTCATCCTCTAGGCTCCCCTCCCCACCACCTCCACACACACCTCCCAGAATGGAAGTTGCTACCTTTGTAAAAGGATCAGACCACCCACTCCCTGCAGCCCCCAGCTTGAAGGCACATTTTCAAACAAGAAAGCAGCCCTGGGAACCACCGGAAGGCTCCCGAGAGGCAGTGATGGTGAGACTGTCTCGGGTACTTTGGACAGGCTGTCGGAAGAGACCAGTCCCCTTGGTAGAGTAGAGGGCGGAGAAAAAGAGGAAGGCTCTGGTGAGATAGATGGACTGACTTCCCCATGGCTTCAACAATGGGCTCAAACTGTGAGGATGCCCAGATAGACTGGGCAGTCTCTCTGTTCCGTTGTAAACAGCGGACTGCTAACCTCAAGGGCCGCAGTTCAAAGCCCTCAGCTGCTCTGTGGGAGAAAGACGACCGCCTTCTCCTCCCATAGAGAGTTACAGTCTTGGAAGCTCACAGGGGCCGATCCACCCTGTGGGCGGCGATGAGTCAGAAGTGACTCGATGGCAGTGAGAGAGATAAGTTAGAACTTAGTCACCAGCACCAACAACAATGGCTTCTAGAATGAACGGTGGCTGAGTGTGGCTAGAGAAACCCTGGATCCACTCAAGAAGGACGGACAGAGCTTGTTCTTCTGTTTTTCTTTCATTTTTAACAATGGATTAGCTCAAATAGTTTTTATTTTTCTAAATGTATCGATTTATCTTAAACGGTGGCCCTTACAGGTATTATGACAATCCATAAATCATGTATACCAAGCACACTTGTACAGATGCGGCCATCATCATTTTCAAAACAGTTTCTTTCTGCTTGAGCCCTTTGATATCAGCTCCTCTTGATTCCCCCCTCCCCCAACCTCCCACCCTTGTGAATCCTTAATAAATTATATATATATATACATATATATATTTCATAACTTACACTGTCTGGTGTACCCCTTCACCCACAGTTCTGTTTAGACAGAGTTTGCTTTATTGCACTGCCTTTGAGTGCAATTCACCCATAATATTTTGTTGCAAATGGAAAGGGTGTGACTACCCTGATCAAGTCGGTCAGGGCCACGTTTCCTGGGCCCACTTCCTGCCTCTCGTGTCACGGTTTGGTCATTCTCAATGACCAATTCTCAATGCTGCTGCTCACGTCAGCGGCTACAGGAGAGTGTGCACGTAACCTGTTATCTGTACTAGGCCTGTCCTCTATGGACGCACTGGGAGACGAGCAGAGTTTAGTGACTCATTTTCTTGTCCTGAGATAGGACAGAACCCACAGGATCTTCACGCCCTGCCTGCACTTCATGCAATTCTGGGAACGACGAGTATGCACCGAGGCTCTGATGCCTGCCCGCAGGAGCCAGACTGTAGACTAGCCCGGCATCTTTTTTCCAACAAGACAACAGTCAATTAACTGCCTCTGAGTGGATTCTGACTCAGAGCGACCCGCTAAGGCAGGCCAGAACTGCCCCCGCAAGTTTCTGAGACTGTGAAACTTAATTAACGGGAATAGAAAACCCCGCTTTTCTTCCAAGGAGCGGCTGGGGGCTTCGAACGGCTGACTTTGTGGTGAGCAGCCCAACCCGCAAACACCCCACCCCCGGGGATCCTCTCAATCTACTTCAGGGTGCAAATTGAAAGCCCATCCATAGCAGGACGCAAGTGAGAAGGGAAGGGAAGGAAGAAACTGCCGCAGGGATGCCACTGTGCAGGCCACATGTCCCTTTCCTTCAAAGGGGGCACCTTCAAAGGTGCCCGCTTCCCAGCATGCTTCACTCTTGTTCACAGCCTCTCAGTTTTTCCAGCACCGTCAGTTTACTTGTTGGCATCCACTGGACATGCAATTCACCCATGCTTTCATAGACAGAACAGAAGCCATATCCTCCCCAGTGATGTCACTTAAGGTCTTTAAAGATCGGGCGGTGGGGGCTGGACAGAGTCAGACCTGAGTTCAGGTGGATTTGTGACAATTGCGCGAGAGGATTGTGGACGCTTTGGTGTGTGGAGCTCATTGTTTGGAGGCGTCCTGGTGGTGAAGTGGGTTACACGTGGGGAGGATGCTCACCCGAAGGCCAGCGGTTCAAAACCACCCGCTGCCTCACAGGAGGAAGATGAGGCTTTCTACTCCGAAACCCACAGGGACACTTCTACCCTGACCTAGGAGTTTGGAAGCTACTTGGTGGCAGTGAGTGTGCTTGTTTGGGGCCTTATAATTAAGATCTCACCATAGCCGCTATCTCCTTATGAAAACTGCCTGTAGCTAGAAATAGATAAATACACAGTCTCCTTTACATTGCTCATGTGTGTATGTGCAGCGTCTCAACAAAGGAAGGAGCAGATTCCCCCCAGCCAGAGTTCTTTCCTTGCATTGTTATCCCCCGGCTCTCTCCTCCCCAACGGTTTCATTGGAATATATTCCACACGTTATACAATCAAATAGATAAATCACACCAAGGAGAGTCGCACAGTCATCACCAGCATCAGTTTTAGAACATTTTCTTCATTCTTGTCATCTTTCGTACTTGTCCTCTTGTCCTCCTCATCCCTCCCCGCCCCACGTTCCTCTGCCATGCCCCAAGATAACCGTGAATCCAGTCACTGTCTCTGTAGATTTACCTAGTTCTTTTTCTTGGGGGGGGGGGGGGGAGCATCACTGCCCTCTGGTGGGAGTGGGAGGCCCAGTCTTGCTCCTGGAGAGCTGCTGCTGGATTGGAACCCAGTGGGCTGTAGTCCCGCACACAACCAGTACGCCATCAGGGTTCAGCTCAGATTTACCTATTTCGTACACAGAGACACATTTAAAAAAAATCAACTAAAAAGAATAACAATGTAAAGCTGATTAAAAAAGACCTCAATAGAAAAGAAAGCAGAACACTAAACTAAAAGCTAAAGCAAATTTAAATGGATCCTATGGAAGGTTAAATGATAGGGTGCTAAATTTGGACCTGACTGTATCTGCAATAATCCACTCTCTAATGCATCTGCATGATAGCACATCCCTGGTCCAGGGTCTGAGGGCATTCACCGGGGGCCTAATCCATGTGTATTTCCCCTGCACCACCCCCTTAAAACAGAAACAGGCTTAAAATGAGTCAAAAGAAAGGTCAAATAATAAGATATTACATTTTGATCTAACTATGTGTATCACAATCAGTGTTGCAATGCTCTCTCTCTGACAGACAACAGGGCTGTTCACGGGCCTCAACTATGATCACCGGAGGATTCACCAGAGGTTTAATTCATGTGTGAACCCTGCAAATGGGTTTTGGACTTACACGGTCATCCTCAGCCTTCTGTAAGGCCGAGGTTGACAATAGAAGGCCTGATACCATTCCCTCCCTTTAGATTTAGATTATACTATTTCAATCCTTGCGTCACGCAAGCTGGTGTGCTTCTTCCATGTGCACTTAGTTGATGCCCCACTCAGCTGGCTGCTTGTTTGAAAACAGGCCTTTAAGACCCCAAACGCTATTCTCTCTGAGACGGGCACCATCTAGTATCTTCACCACCCTTTGCTAGAGCACCCATATCTTCAGTGATCTGTTTATGAGGGTGAGCATCAAACAGGGCCATGTCCTAAGAACTAATTGTACTTCTATGGTACCTAGCCCCATTTAGACACCTGGTAGGGAAACGGTCAGTAAGTGTTTGATTATTTTCTCTGTGGGTTGCAGGGATGATACTCAAGTACGGATGTTGTACCAGGAAGACCAGCAGTTTGTTCCCCCCGAGGCTTCTGTGGGCGTGCCCAAAGCTGACAGGTCTCAGGGAGACTGATAGGTTTCTGGACTCACATGGGTCTAATGTATAAACCACACCAATGAATTAAGATAGAACAGGTGGCCTTTCCCAACCAGGGCATCCGAAACTCAGGAAGCTTCCTGAGAGGGAGGTGAAGTCATCTTGAGAAACACTCCACCTAAAGCAAGGGGAAATGCCAGGTAAGATCTTCTCAGTGGAGAGAACCCATCTCAGATCACAGTACTGAGATTGAAGGGCGCTCTCATCAGAATGCTGCCATTGTCTAGTGTCACCACTGGTCTTGGGCGTGGTGGCCATGAAGACCTCTTTGCTGGCTTATTCTTTCTTGAGACCCGCTAACACTCTTGAGTGTGGCTAGCTCCCCTGGTTTAACTCTGCCCTTGATATGTTTATTAAAAATGTGCTCTATTAGAAAGACCCTTTTGTAGGCCAACCTTAGTAGGCATCCAATCAGAGTGTTTTTTAGGGGGAAGAATGGTGAGGCTTGACTCTCTTCCTCAGGACATGTATCAGCCGGAAAGTCCATCATGCTTGCAGTCACTGAAGACAAGGGTAGGCCTCTAGGACGTGGCCACTCCAGTGGACTCCTGCACACCAAGGACCATGAAGAAGGAGCAGGACCCTGAAACTTGTCCTTCTGGGAACTGTGGGTCAGCACCACAACCAACCCGGATAACAATAGCTTTGTGGAATTCTTGAGTGCCCTTCGTGGTGATGGTCTGACGACCAGCCTGGTTGGTGTAGTGGGAGGCTAATTATAAGGTGTGCAGTTCAAAACTTCCAGCCACCCTATGGGAGGGAGATGAGGCTTTTTTACCCTTGTAAACAGTAACAGTCTTAGAAACAGGTTTACTGCGAGTCGGAAAGGAAGTTTTTCAACTCTGGGGATGCTATTTCTCTTGAAATCGAACAATGAGACCAAGCTATCATAACAGCCCAGATGAAAAGCCAATGCTGTGCTTTTACTTCTTCCACTACTTTGTAGGTTAGAGCTAGTTGACTTGGTAGTGAAAATATTATAAATTTTAACTTCTTTTTTTCTCATTTGAAAGCTCAACAGTCATCTGGAAATCCTGGAAATCTTTTTAATTTTAAGCTTTCTTTTGATGACAACAATAAAAAATAAATAAAACAGGTGAGGCTTATGCAAAAAACAAAGGTCACTGCACATTCAAAGGCCAATGAGCCAGAAATATGAATTTAGCTGTAGAGAGGGCACGTGCAACGTGAGCGCAGGGCCCCCCCCCCCCCACTGGCACTTTAGAATTTAGAATCTTTCTGGGGTAACTTCAAATGATCTTTCTGTGGGACCCTTCTCCAGTGGGGTCTCAGCTATTCATGGTGAAGAGACATGATTCTATCACGCTTCCAGGTCTATGTCTTCTGGCTCTTTCATTTCATGAAGAGGTGTCCGAATTGCACATTTTAGTTGAATGAGCACATCCAAGCATATATTTCAAAATCAGAAAGCCAGTGGCTGGTGCCAGTCTTGGGGTACCATAATCAATGCTGACTGAATTAATGAGATCTTAATTTTAGAGTTTTTAATAAACCCTCCCCCTTCTCCTTTTTCTTTTAGACAGTGCTTTTTGAGGTGCACGAAATAAAAATAGCGCTGTACTTTACTGAAAATAAAAGCCCATCCCTCTATCTTGATGCCATAAGCCTTGGGTTCTAGTATGTTGCTTTATTTTCTTTGTTTGGGTCTATTCCTGCACCAAGAAGACCATCTCCCATTTAGAGTTTAAAGTTTAGTCCTAATTTGTATGTTCCACACTCTCTCTGTTTCCGAGGAGTACTGATCAGAGGGTTGTTCACTCTGAGTAGCAACTGACTACATGCGATATTAAACATATTAATGAGCAAATTAATATGTGAATCTTAAACAGACATTATTGATCAATACGAGTCTAAGGCTGACTCTACCACCCATCTCTGATCACCCTCCTGGGCTACTTATCCATCTCTGTCCATCCTCCCGGCATTAGCTGAAGAGTCTTACTTCTTCCAACCACAAACTTGGTCTGTCATTAGAGAAATGTTTGATTGCCTAGCTGGCTCGCTGGTGGACTTGAGGGCTTGATTCGAACCCTGTAATTTGATGATGATTTGGTTCCACCATGCAGATGCCAACTGCAGTGGAGCACTTTGGCTGACATGGGGGAGTTGACGCTCACCCTATTAGTGTCATTTGCCTCCGGGCTACAACCCTATTGTTACGTGTTGCTCAGCCAACTTTGACAGAGTAGAACTATTCCCATGGGCTTTTCTAGGCCAGAGTCTTTATGAAAGCATATTGCCAGGTGTCACAGATAAAACTGTGCCCCGGTAGGTGGCAGCGTGGCTGGGTTATGATTCTCAGTGGTTTGGCAACTGTGTAATGATGTGACATGGCAGTCTTGTAAAGATCCCTCACGATGCGATGAGCCAATAGGAGAGCTGAGGTTGGGATGCAGCACCCCTTATTGCGTCACAGGACTGAACCACTGACAGGGGAGTTTTCCTGGGGTGTGGCTGGCAACACCCTTCCAAGAATCAAGGAGAGAGATGTGAGCAGATTGGAGGCATCTAGTACCACCAAGAAAAGAGAGGGGGAAAAAAGGGTGTTCTTTGAACCAGGATACCTGTAGGAAAAACCTTCTACAGTCAGGATAATAGATAAAAAGTATGCCAACACATATGGAAGTCTCCCAGGAATGCCTATCCCGGGAGAGGCTGAAAAGAGACAAGGACTTTTCCCAGTGCTGTTGGAGAAAGGAGGTCTCCCCTCCAGCTGACAATCTGAATTTGGACTTCTAGCCTCATAAACTGTGAGAGAACACATTTCTGTTTATTCAAGCTATCCTTTTCCATTATAGCAGGAATAGATAACAAAGACGCCAGGTCTTTCTCCTGGGGAGCTGAGGGGTGGGTTTGAACGGCCAACTTTTCTGTTAGCAGCCACCTGCTTGATTTGGGGGCCC
>PVJH01021817.1:0-37868 GCA_004026705.1 Nesogale talazaci
AGCAATGGCAATTAATCCAAACGTGGCAGGTCACGCACCTCCCAGGAGATCTGCCCAGGATGGTTGGGCAAGCTGCTCCTGAGAAGAGGGTCGCCAAGAAAGTGCTAGGGAGCAGCTCACTCTGCAACACACCAAGTTGCCAAAAGGCAGATTCAACTCCATTGCAACAGACTTTTCTGGCTTTATATGGAGGGAGCTGGCCAGAAGGGTTCGTGTTGTCCTGCTCTTCTAATCGTGACTTCTAAGCGGATGTCATCAGCCCTGACATCACTGCTGAGCTCCACACCACTGCTTCTTCAAGCCTGGATGTCCCAATGGGCATCAGGCATGTCTAGTGGGATGTATCTTCCTGCCACACAACTTGGCCATCCTCCCGGGTTCATGTGCAGCCAGAAACCAAGGCACTAACTCTGACTGCCCCTTCTCCTCCCTCGCTGCTGTCCAGAGAAGGACTAGTGCTCCATTCCCATCAGATTCTCTGTACAGTCCCTCTGTGCAGCCCTGACTCAGGTCATCATTGCTTCTTACCTGGTTTATTGCAATAGCCTCCTATTTGGGCACTGATGTCTTCCCTTTTCCTTATAACCCCCACACTGTGCCCACTTATCTTACAAAAAAAATTAATCTGACCATGCAACAACCAGCTTAAAATTACTTAATGACTTTGCAGTCATCAGTCATCGCTTTATAGGGTCAAGTTCAAACTCCCTGGCAAAGCATTCAAGCAAATCTCCCAGGGATCCAAGGTGAGCCTACTTTTTCATTTTTGCCTCACCTATATCAGACTAAGTGTGCTGTACTTTCTTCTTGCCTTCCCCAATTCCCTGATCCTCATGTAGAAATCTTCCTCATCCTTAAAGATCAAGTCTCAGAGTAAACACCTCTACGAAGCTTATCCTAACATTATGAAACTTATTGCAACATTCCTCTGTTCTCCTATAAACACTTCTTACAGAGTCAGAATTTTCTGCTTGTAAGCACAGACACTGAATTCATATGCATTTAATCAATAAAGGCAAGCTATATTGGCTCACAAAGACCACAAGCCTATGAAATTTGCCTCAGAGCACCTCCATTCATGGACTTGAACATTGTCAGGACACTCCAACCCTTTCTGTTTCTTTGTGCATGTGGAGGTCATTTTCTTCTACTGCAAAGGAGTCTTCACCATAAGGCTAGGAATAGGAATGCTGGTAGCTCCAGATGTACATCTTTAAAAGCAGGTGGATTGGGAGAAATGAAGGCTTTTCTTTATCAGCTGCGGTGCATATTTATTCAATCAAAGCTATCTTATATGGATGTGCCATCCATATAAGGATCCAAAAAGCATGTGCCATCAGGATTGGGGGAAGGCTTATTAACAACCTGTTATACACAGATGAGATACCTTGCTAGGTGAAAGTGAGGACTTGAAGCACTTGCTGGTGAAGATAAAAGGTTGCAGCCTTCGGTGTGGATTCCAACTCCACGTGAAGAAAATAAAAATCCTCATAACTGGACCAACAGGTAACATGCTCATAAAAGGACCAAAGTGGTCAAGGATTTCATCTTGTTTCGATCCACAATCAATGCTCATGGAAGCAGCAGTCAAGAAATCAAATTTGCACTGAGCAAATTTGCTGCACAAAACCTTTCTAGAATTTTGAAAAACAAAGAGCCCTGGTGGTGCAGTGGTTGTGTGCTGGACTGCGTCCCACAGGGTTAGTTGTTCAAATCCAGCAGCAGCTCTCCAGGAGCAAGGCTTCCTACTCCCACCAGGGCAGTGATGCGGAATATTGAAAAACAGGATGTTACTTTAAGGATTGGCGTATGCCTTGATTCACGTCATGGTATTCTCCATTGCATTATATGCGTATGAGAGTTGGACTTTGAATAAAGAAGGTCGCAGAAGAATCCATACATTTTAATTATGGTGCTGGCAAAGAACATTGAAAATACTATGAAATTTGCCCCACCTCCCAAAAAAATTCTGTCTTAGAAGAAGTACAGTCAAACAGATTTTCATCTCAAGTACTTTGCCCATGCTATCAGGAGAGACTGTTCCACGGAGAAGGACATCATGCTTTGTAAAGAAGAGAAAAACTCGTGATGAGATGGATTGATTCAGTTGTTGCAATCATAGGCATTGAAACGGACTCGATGGCAGCTGAAATCAACAATAGAGATCTGTCTGACCGATGACAGTGACCAGAGGGTGAGGCACGATGAGAGGGTCATCCACCATGGGGCAGGTCACTTGCTCTAGTTTGAGTGGGACCTCTTCCAGAAAGAGAGCATCAAAGGATGGCTTCTAAGAATCGCCCTCAGGGAGGGATCTCCATACACAACAGCGTCCAACTCACTCTTTGTAGACCCCTCCAGAGTAGAAGCTGGAACCCACTGACCTAAGACTTCACAGAGCCTGGCTTGTTAGGGCTCAGTGACTGTTCACAGAAGGAATGTGGCAAGTCTTTAGCATAAGATTCATAAAATCTTATCAAAAGGACTCTCCCGTGGCTTCTACAAAGAAACAGGAAGTGCTTGCCCCGCAGCCTATATATGAAACATGGGACGATACTGAGAATGTGAGCGTGGCCTCTTTGCAAGGAGGACGCACACATTCATGGAACCTTCCATGGTTTTGTGTGTGTGTGCGCTTTTTAAAAGAAATGTTATACTGAAATGAGTAGCAGCATGAAATGCATTGGCAGTTCTCCCCTGTTGTTAGCAAAATGTTTTATCTTAGAGTTATGAAAATATGCTCCTCCGTCAAAGGAAAATAGGGAATACACAAATCAACCTCCATGAATCAAAATTATAGGGCAGGGTTCAGGCACTTCAAACGTTCACATTTAGAAACTACGGATATAGCACATCATGGTGTAATTTCAGAAGGGGATATTTTTAGCCCTGACATGTTACCAGAAATTTTGACCTCAATAATGGGAACTTTGTAACTCTTTTGAGCCCATGACTTTACTATTTAAATAGAAGTAGTCAGGGAAGTTACTGTTCCTAGAAGTTAAATTACTCCAGACATGGTTCAGAGATGAAACAGAGGTACGTACTTTGTAGATGGCTGTCTGGTCACTGCTTGAGTTCTAATCCAGATGTAACCAACAGCCAATCGGTGAGAATTCTCATCAGCCAGTGCCTCCTATTATTACGATCTGTAATAAGGAGACACAAATAATCTAAGGGTCACAGAATCAGGAGGAACCAGAAAGTGGGCTCTAGGAAAATTTAAAGATTTCTGTGACTTATGAGAAGAAGTCATAGCTCACTAAGCCTTAGAGGAAAATGTGCTCACTATTCCTTTGGCTTATATTTACTGAGCCTTTCACTTATATTTACTGTTCCTTTGGCTTATATTTATTCTGTGCTGGATTTACTGGCTCCTAAAGATCTAGGAGGGAAATAAAAACATAGTCAAGACCCTCAGGGGTCTTCCTAGAGAGAATACGCCGTGGTAAACTCTGGGTTAGAAAATCACACTGTAGTCACAGAGGACAGCCTAGAGAATTGCACTGCCCTGAGGAGGGGCTGTCTGCACGGAGTCTGAAGAACTTGAAGCCATTGCTCTTGACCCCATGGAATGCTGGTTTCTCAGCTTCCTCCTTTGTCACCCTCTTGGCTGAGATCCAATTCAGTCAGGCACTCTGCCAGGGCAAGAGCTGTTGCCACGAGTTAAAAATCTTCATCCCCACCCCAGCTGTTCGGTTTAGAGAGAAGACCAACATGTCACAAATTCACCATATTGCAATCGGCTGAATTCTCTGACAAGTTCAGAAGTGGTTCCCTTTGGGATCCATGGATTATTATCCACAGTTCGGTCTTGCACACAGATATCACTACCAACCTCCTTATGAAAACTCTGCCTTATTTCCATGTTTACTTACTATCATCATGAAGCCTCATTTCCTAATGCCAACATGTCTCATTTTTAAAGAAGCCAAATCCACCTATTTTCAAAGCACTTTTATTTCTTCCGATAAGCATGTGATTTTTAAAAGCAAATGATAACCTAAAGAAGATTAGAATAGAAGGGAAGTTCTTCACTTTGGCTGAAGGCATATATGAAAAGGCAACGGACGACATTATACATAACGGAGAAATGCCAAACATTTCTGCTTCATTGGAAATAAGACAGAGAAGCTTTGCGCTCAACTTCTATTCAATATTATACAAGCAATCCTAGCCAGAGAAAGAAAAAGAGAGAAAAGTTAACCATATTGGAGGAAAATTAGAATTTTATCTGTTCATGGATGATATGATTGTGGATGTGTGTGTGTGTGTGTGTGTGAAACTAATTGCTTCCAGAAATAGCTGCCTCCTTTGCCATGAGACCAGAAAACCAAGATGGTGCCCCGCCACCACTACTGGCTATCTTGATCAAAGGTCCCATAGAAGAATCCTGATCAAAAGAGGGTACCTGTAGAGCAGAACTTCAACTACTCGTGACTCTAGATCTCCCGGAGCTGAGAAGGCTGGATGAATCCCTGAAGCTATTGCCCTGAGAGCATCTTTAAGTCTTATACTAAAATTTCCCCCGAAGTCCTCTTAAAACCAAACCAGAGTTTTGCTTCACTAGTAAAAAGAAAAAGAAAAAGAAAAAAGTCTGCCTTGAGCATCCTGATCTTTCAAGAAGTCTGTATGGGATAAAACCGGCAACAGCCCCTCCTATCTGGGAACCTTGGAAGGTGGTGAATGGTGTTAATCCGAGAGGAGCAGCTCAGGAAGGGGCAGTGGATAGGCTGTACACAGCAAAGAAGAAAATCAATGGCCACGAAATTGCATCTGCAGAAGTTTGTTTGTTTGTTTGTTTGTTTTTTAAATGAATCATTTTATTGGGGGCTCATAAAACTCCCATCACAATCCATACAAACATCAATTGTATGCAGGCCACATTTACACACTTATTGCCATCATCACTCTCAAAACTTCCTCCCTCCCTCCAGGCCCCCATTATCAGCTCCCTATATTTCCCTTCCTCCCCCCTTCCCCTTGAGCCCTTAGTAATTTACAAATTGTTTTTTCATCCTGTACACTGTCCGATGTATCCCAGCACTCGCTTCCCTGTTGTCCATGTCCCAGAGAGGAGGCTACGTGTAGATCCCTGAAGTTGGTTCTCCCTTTCTGTTCCTCCATCCCTCCACCCTCCTGGTATTACCACTCCTATTACTAGTCTTGATGAATCATCTATCCTAAGTTTCCCATGTTTCCAACTTCACTGTACGTCTCCTGGTCTAGCTGGATTTATGTAGTAGAATTGGGGTCATGATAGTGATTGGAAGACAGCGTTTGGGAAATAGAGGAAGATTGCATATTTCATTGCTACTACCCTGTATCTTAACTGGCTCATCTCCTCCTTATAACCCCTCTGCAAGAGGATGTCACCTCACCTATTGATGGGCTTTGGGTCCCCAATCTGCATTCCCCCTCATTAATAATAATATAATTTTAGCTCAGTGATGCCTGACACCAGATCCCTTCACCACCTCATGATCACACAGGCTGGTGTGATTCTTCCGTGTGGGCTTTATTGCTTCTGAGCTGAATGGCCGCTTGTTTACTCAAGCCTTTAAGACCCCAGATGCTATATCTTTTGGTAGCCGGGCACCATCAGCTTTCTTCACCACCTTAGCTTATGCCCACATTTGTCCTCAGCGATCATATCAGGAAAGTAAGCATGCAATGTTATGCTCTTTAGTTCTTGAAGCCTGATATCTAATCCTTTTGACACCTCGTGATCCCACAAGCTAGTGCTGCAGAAGTTTTTGTATGACGTTTTGCTGTGTGTATCCTAACAACAAAGTGAATTTTAGCAAGAAAAATATAAAAGAGGAAAGCAGTATCAGGTTGTCTGTTCACGGTGTGTTAGTCCAGGTAGACTAGAGAAACAAAATTCATAGACACACATATGCATTTAGGGGCAAGGTTTATCTACAAGAGCAATAGTCCATCAAGAAAACACCCCAGCCCAGTCCAGTTCAAGGTCATAAGTCCAATATTATCCTATAGGTCTGATACCAATCCATAAATCCTCTTCAGACTCACGAAACACATGATGCCAGGACAATCACAGGCCAGTGGGCGCAGATTCTTGTGCATCCAGTGGTGGTAGAGATATCTAGCATTGGGAGGGGCCTCTCTGTGGCTTTTCCAGCTTCAGAGGTCTGCTTCCATCAGGGTAAGCCCATGTGGCTTCTCCTCTGGGGTGTCTCATAGTGAGTCAACCTTGTGACTTGTCAGTGGAACGTCTCCAAGGGACTGAGTCATGAGTCTCTCACCTCCAGGGGAAATTCGGCCAGCATTCTCAGGAGAAAGCCATGCCCCCACAGACTTCTCATTCACTATCTCCAGATTGACAGACTAGGCTCTACCTCTACACTCCCCATCATGAAATTTACACCAAGTACATGACTGCCACACACAGCTACTTCTTTTTAACCTGAAGCTCCTGTTTTCCCCACTTGCTAAAGCAAATACATGATTCATGGTCCTAGGATGGGTATATAGGAAGACAATTTGTCACTTTCTAGAGGTTTGTCTCAAAAGAAGCAATGCATTGTGTGTGCATGTGTGTGTACAGATACATCAAGTATGCAACCCAAGTTTAAAAACCAAAATATTTGTATGTATTTCCTATGAATGACTTATAATGTTAAAGTAGAAGTGTTCCATAAGAATGACAAATAAGGACTGAGCCCCTGTGGCTTAAGTGCTTGAGTGTGGGACTGCGGCCCGCAGGCTTGGCGGTTCAAATCCAGTAGCAGCTCTCAGGAACAGTGCTGGGTAGCTCCCACGACCACCAGAGGGCAGTGATGCCCCCCCCAAAAAACAAAACAAAACAAAAATTTTTTAAAAAAGAATGACAAAGAAGTAATTAAATAAGCTCTGGTTGAGAACTGTGATATTTATTGAAAGGGGGCATTGGTAGTCAGTGCCCGAGTTCCCCACCCCCCCGCCCCTCCGCCGCCATCGTGATGCAGGCCCTGGTTCTAGCCCTGACTAATGCACCCCATGTGTACCTCGCCCATCTGTCGGGAGGGGCTTTGGGGTTGCTTGGTGCTGAACCGGTGTTAGCAGGCCTTCCCCACTAAGACAAACTCAGAGGGAAAGCCCGGGAGCAACCTCTGAAAGCAGCCAATTGATGGTGTCTTTGAGTTCTCTAGAGCAAGAGGAGCCCTGTGGGCATAGTGGTTATGCATCGGGTAGCTGACCACAAGGTTGGTAGTTCAAAACTACCAGCTGCTCCACAGGAGAAAGACAAGGCTTTCTACTCCTTTAAAGAGTGACTGTGGGGCTGAGCCCCAGTGGCGTTAGTAGTTGAGTGCGGGACTACGGCCTGCAGGCTTGGCGGTTCACATCCAGCGGTGGATCTCAGGAGCAGCGCTGGGTAGCTCCCACGACCCCCAGAGGGGAGTGATGCCTCTGGGAGTGATGCCCAAAAACAAACACACGAAAACTAGTGACTGTGTCACCACTGGGGCAGTTTTACTCTGTTCTCTAGGGGTCACTGTGAGTTGGAATTAACTCAAGTGCACCGAGTTTGGGAGAGCAAAACCATGATGTGTATATACAGACAGAGAAATCTAATACAAAAAATAAATGGCTCACATAATTGTCAGGAAACAGCTCACCTAATTCTGGGGACTGCTAAGCCCCAAATGGTCCAATCAGGCAACGGGCTGACTGCTTCAGAACCAGGTGTCAGAAGAAACATGGGGTCAAGAGAGAGCAAACGTAGCCATCGTATCCCTTTGTTATTGGAAATTGCAATAGTTTATTATAAGGGGAACTCGCCTTCCGGCTGAATGACCCTACACATCAGATCACAAACAGGAAGGTGAGGACACGGTGTTTGCCAAACCACGGAGAATTACAGCCTGGCCACGCCGGCACGTAGCGTCAGCCACCCCACTGGGAGGGCACGGGAATGGGCAGAGTTTCACTCTTCAGTTGTGCACGGGGTGACGTTGGGTCAGGGGCCAGCTCTACAGAAGCTAACAGCACATAGACCGTCTCAGGACGCCCCTCGTAATGTAAACAACAATAACTTTTGCTCAGAAAGCGTCTGGCTCCTAGTTTTCCACTTGATGCTTTTGAATAACATTCAGAGATGTGGGTCCCCTGAAGGGGGTGAGGGTTGGTGAGGTTCCTCTCAGTGCGGGCAGCAAACGTAGGTTTAGGGGCTCTGTGACATAAAGGGCGGGCAGCCTGGCCTGGGTCACGGTGCCCATGTCTTTGTGGGTCCCCGTTGTCATCCTGAGAGAGGCTCCAGGCCACCCTGCCTCCTGGAAGAAGGAAGCCTGTGTTGAGCTTGCGAGAGCTCTTGGCAACCTTCCCACGGCACACTCCCAAGTGAGGCCCTAGACCACAGGCCGTTGGGATCTGGGAGGCAAGCAGGACCAGGGCAGCGTGCCCTTTCTCTGGCCCACATCTGCAGAATCCTTCCAAAGCTCATCGTACAATAGAAGGTCGAGAGCCTTCCTTTGAAAGGTCTGCCCTACGGTGATGGGGGAAATCCTTCAACAGTAAAAACCAGCAGCCTACTGAAACCGTGGGGTGGAGGGCTCGTGACATGGCAGTGACGGACAAGCTTTCTGTCTCCTTTGGGGTGGTCAAGGGCCAAGGTGGCTATTATGCCATCGATCCACTCAACAGAGAAGTTCGCAGGGCTGTTCAGTGGCATGGTTCTCATGATTTCCACTAAAGCAGACCAGCGAATTCTCACAAATATTCTTTTCCTTTGGGGCTTGCTGCTTCATGCTAGCTTTGTACCGAAGAACCTATTGTTTCCCGGGTTTCATTGTCAAAGCCGCGCTTGTGGAAAAGGGGTATGTTGACAAGTTCTGAGAGACTTTTCTCTTTATACTCTCAGAAATTAGGCTCACTGCCCTCTCTACAGGCCAGGGTCAGTCTCTGCCCTTAGGTTTGCGAGTAGCGTTATCTGCCTTGAATCTCCTTATCTTCTTCAGTTTCCATCGCTAGACAACAGGGGCTACACCCTTGGGAAACATCTTTGCCCACTTTAAACTTTGAAAAATGCACCTGTAAGCTATGCCAAGGCGCTGAGGAAGCAATCAAGGAAGGTCTGTTATGAGAACAGGTTAGGTGTGAATTTGCAGGCAGAGAGGAGAAAGATAGTCCTAGGGAGAAGGTAAGATAATGACTTCCTTTGAGCAGAAACCTTGGTGCCCTACTTTCTTGCCAAAGAGGAAGCCCAGTCAACCTTAGTGAAATGTGAATGCACTTTCGGGCCATCCCAATGCAAATGCCAATAAAAAGCATGTCCTCCACTTACCTGGAAGTCATATAACTGACTACGTGTCAGAATTTTAATATGTTGCATGCATGTTCATCAGTCCAACCCAATCTATCTGTTTTGAGCCAGTTGGCAAAGAGTAGGGCTCCTTTGTTTCTTTTGCATGAAAACACAGGTAGCCCGGTCAATGGGGGAACATACAGGGGAGGGAGAGGAAGATCCAAGAATCGGCCACGAGACTCTCCTTTGCTGCTGAGTTCCACAGCAAACCCTTCCATGATGCTGACATTCCATGTTACTCTTCCCCCTAGTGCTACCAGTGGTTGAAGGAAAGGATTGTCAGTGAAGAAGGGAGAAAGCAGCAGAACAAGCTGAAAGACCTTTCCCCGATTGCGGAGCGTCTGGGATGCACACTACCTCAGCTCGCTGTGGGTAAGGACATGGTGAAGGGGGAGAAGCAGCACCTCTGCTGACGACACACAACCAAGGGCTTTCTATTGCTGATGGGGACCATGGTGGCTCAGTGGTAGGATTCTCGCCCTCCATCTGAGAGACCTGGATTTGAATCCAGCCAATGCACCCCAGATACAGCTACCATCATCAACCTGCCTGTGGAAGGTTTATGTGTTGCTAAACAAGTTGGCTGTTGAATTGAGTTGAGTTAGTCGAGTTGAGATGATGCTGTCCAAGAGTCGGTCAGTGGAGCTTACAGACTGTGTTAGTCTGTGTAGACTAGAGAAACAAATTTACAGACACTCAGATGTTTATAAGAAAGAGCTTTATATATAAGAGCAGTTGAATATTGAGAAAATGTCCCAGCCCAGTCCTGATCAAGTCCATAAGTCTGATATTAGCCCATATGTCTGAAACCAATCTATAAAGTACTCTGCAGACTCATGAAACACAGATAATGATGCCAAATGCAGGAAGATCACAGGCTAGTGAGGGGGAAGTCTTGTGGATCCAGTGGTGGTAGAAGCATCTCTGTGGTAGCAGGGTCTCCACATGGCTCCTTCAGGTTCGAGGGCATGGAGTCTATCAGTGTAGAGTCATGTGTCTTGTCTGTGGAGTGTCTTTCAGGGAGTGAGCTAGGAGAGAAAGTGTCTCCCACCTCCAAGGAGGAAATACAGGAGTTCCGAGAATTCACAGAAGGCCATGCCCACACAGAAGCCTCACTGGCTAACCAATGATTGGCAGTCTAAACTCCTCATAATCCTCCAAACTCCTCCATAATCCTCCTCTAAACTCCTCCATAATCCTCTCAAATTGACGATTATATAACTACCACACAGATGAAAGAGGAACTAGGGTAAAAGACCTGGTGACCTAGTTAGAAATATCAACCCATGAGCATTTGGGATCACAAAGACCCAACCCCATGATGCCTGAGAGTCTAACCACATCGTCAATCCTGCCTCCATTGTAATAAAATGTTCATGGTAGCAGCAGATGGATCCTCTGAAGAATAAAACCCTGGTTCACCCTGTACAATCTGATGCTTTCAGGGTCCGCCCAGATTTTCAATGCCCTAAAACAGGGTGGTTGGTTACGCCCACTCCCTCTCCTTTGTGACACCATCTCTCTGGAACAGGGCCATGTGAGGAAAGCATACACAGCCTCACTGTCCCTGGACCAAGTGCGGTCCATCCAATCCGGCTTGTGTTTCTATCCCCTTGGGAGATAAGATGGGGTTGGTGGGAAGCAGAGAGAGAAGGCTGTGACAGAAGTCAAGGTCACTGCCAGGTAGAAAGCTGATCCGTGAGGGGCAGTTGCCAACCGCAAACTTCTCGAAGGACCATGAGAAATTGCCCTTCTGACATTACGACCTCACCAAAAGGTCTCTGGTAGCAATGAGAGACCTTATGGACCCCCTTTCATTTTCCACGTTTAAAAGGAGGGGGCAGGGGAAACTAATTTTTTTTTTAACCTGACACATCCAAAATATTAGCACAGTAGTTTTGACCATATAGTGACTACAAAAATTGATCATGAGCCGCTTTGTACCCGTAACATATGAAGCTTTCAGAGTCCAAGGTGTATGTTATACCTGTAGTTCAGTGGTTCTCAACCTTCCTCGTGCAGTTCCTTATGTTGTGGTGATCCCTCGACCATAAAATTGCGTTGCTACTTCTTAACTGTCATTTTGCTACTATTATGAATTAAGCAACCCCTATGAAAGGGTTGTTTGACCCCAAAAGGGTCTCGACCCACAGGTTGAGAATCGCTGCTCTGGCTCATCTGGCTTCGGGCTAGCAGCTAGGTGACCAGATGTCCGCTTTTTAACAATTTAACAATGTCTCGTGGTGTTTTAAAGTTAAAGCAAATATATTACAATACTATTTTTGCATTCTTTGAAAACTTTTGTTGCTCCATATAGACCAAATTTTTAATCAAGGACTCCCCCTCCCCCCTGCCCCTGGTCGATGGTGTCCCACTTAAAATCTGGCCACTTTAGACTCCTACACGAAATATTTGCCGGGCTCTTTGCCAAGCATTCACATATTGTTTGTTCCACTTAATCCTCAAAGCAGCACTGTGAGGAGTGTCCTGGCTGGCCCTATTTTATATTATGGATTATTATTGTATGCATCTTGTACACAAAGATGTTACTAGCAAGTCAAGTTCCATTTCTGGGGGGCCCGTGCGTGTCAGAGGAGAGCTGAATTCCACAGGGCTTTCAGGGGCTGATCTCTCAGAAGCAGATCACCAGGTCTTTCTTCCAAGTTGCTCCTGAGGGGGCAGGGGCTGGGGAGGACTCGAACCTCCAACCTTTTGTTTAGAAGCCAAACACACTGTTAGTCTGGGCTGTCTAGAGAAACACAACCAGTGGCCCTGGTGTGTGCACAGAAGAGAACTTTCTATCAAGAAGTCATTTTACACCAAGAAGGCAGCCCAGCCCAATCCGACTCCTTTCCATGTGATAGCGCTAGCAGGAACCCTCTTCAGACTCATCAGCTCCAGGCCAATGTGCAGGAAGGGGATACAGGATGCAGGGAGGTCATGGCCTGTGAAGAGTCGTGACAGCTGTGGACTGGAATATGGCCGAAGGCATGCAAGTATGCCGCATAAAATGGCAACTACCAATGACCAGATTTTATTACAATTACAAAAATAAATGGGTGTAAGCACCTGGGGGTGGGGAGGGGGGAGTGCTAAAGATGAAGACATGACAGGAATTAAGTGGAGGCAGATATAATAATGCAGTGTGATAAAAACCTAAAGATCATGTTTATGCAAACAACACATTGTCTATTGGGCCCAGCCCTTCTGAAGTAGGACAGTAGAGTGAGGGACCAGAAGAAAGAGGAAGATGAGAGGAAACGCCGACTCCCACAGCGTCTTCATCTTGTCACTCCAAGAACAACAGCGTGTCTGTGGGCAGCATCCTCACAGCTCTAACAAGCACAGGACGGAGCCCAAACACGATTTCAGTAGAGCCGGATGGGGAATCTTCTCTCCTGCGAAATGAGCACAATGATACCGATCTTAAAGGAAATGACTGAGGTATAGCTAAGGGTGGGTGCTGTGTCTGTGATAGCCGAGATGATGCCGATGACGTTTTTTTTTGCGAAGAACCAGATACACAGACGGGCCACTGTCTGCTCCCAGCCAGGACACGGGAGCCGAGTCGTAGGCACATTCAGAAGAAACACATTTTCTGCGCAGTCATAAACACTGCTTGTGGGTGGCAATGTGAAAACGAGCACTCAACTTAGCTCTGAATGGGAGAAGAACCTGTTCTCTTTCCAGGGAGGAAATCGCCACATGGTTTACACTTTCTCTGGATGCTGGATGTACATCAAAGACCTTCCTTCGAGTCTGAGTTAAAATTAAAACATGCTTCTTTTTTCCTCCTCTTCCTCGGTCTGTGCCCTCAGGTGTCCTTTCTGCCTGCCATTTTGTGTTCCTTTCTTTAAAAACAAGTTTCTGTTAAAAACCGAACAAAACAAAATAGCAGAACTCCTGGAGCTAGAGGGAGTATTTGCAGGAACATGACTTCTGACCTGCTAGAGGGAGAGCAGTCAAGGGATAGGAGAGCAGTGGCGGGCAACAAACTTCTAAACCCCACTGTGTGCTGGCTCCCCCAGTCACAGGGCCAGCCTTCCCACCTCGCTCACACGGAGGCTCTTGGGTGTGCCTGCTGGGCACTGCACCCTCATCACCCTGGCTGCAGGGCGACAGTGAGAATGATCCAGACTCCTCATCAGGTGTTACCTGGAGCTGCCGGATCCACAGGGTGGGCTCTCCAGCCACCCACAGCCCTGCCAGAGGAATCAGAATTGCTGACTTTCAGCCATTTCTGGGTGATCATTTGCCCGGGCCCTGTTGGGCTCCTCAAAAATCTCACTAGAGTCAAAACAGCGTTTCCAATGCAAGGCAGGAAATAATGCACCAAGAACACCGGTTGTGTTTACAAAGCTGCAGGCACGGGCCCGAGCGGAGATGCTCACTGACCACCGTAAAAGTCCAGGAATGGTAGCAGCATTAAAAAGTATCATCTTTTTGGGCTGAGCCCCGGTGGCGTCGTGGTTGTGCGCGGGACCGCGGCCCACCAGGACGGAGGTTCAATTCCAGCAGTGGGGCTGGGCCTCCTACTCCCACCACGGAGAGCAGTGATGCCCACAAAAAAAAAAAAAAAAGTATCATCTTTTTAATCCAGGAGCACCTGGAGCATCTGGGGGAGAAGTGGTGCTTGGGGGTCTCCATCCATCCCTCATATTTACATTCATTCAACCAGCATCTAATAACCACCTACCGCTGGCAGACGGGGCCAAGCTTCCAGACATCAGCAGTTCAAACCCACCTGTCACACCAAGGAAGAAAGAGACTTTCTCCTCACCAAAGAGTTATAGATAGCCTCAGAAACCCACAGAGATAGTTCTACTGCTAAAGACCCAGCTGCAAATACGATGCCAAAGCTGCAGTCTGGTGGGAAGTCAGGGAATACACAGAAGTTAGGGAAATACACAGAAGCTTTTAGTACAGACGATAGTAAAAAAAAAAAATCTTTTTTGAAAAAGGGCACAGGGCAAGTGAGAGTCAAGAATAAAGGTCCCTCAATACTAGCTCAGGGTTTAGGGAAGGAGTTCAGAAAAAAGGTCATGCCCCTAGGATCTCTAATAATGCCAAGTTCATGGTGGCCCCAACGGAACACACGTGAGCTAAGAGCGCAAATGAGTAAAGCAAGGTTGGGGGCGGAAGTGGGCGTCCTACTAAGAGTTGGTTGCTTCCGAAGCACCAAGTTCTAGGAAGGGAGTCAGAAGCATGAAGTTGGAGAAGCGGGCAAGAGAGGAAGGTTGACCAGGCTAAGAAAGAAGGGCTTCATTTGGCAGGATAACAATGACGTGAGGGACACACTAAAGTATGTATAGACAAGAAAGTCATGCAGTCAGGTTTGTATTTCAAGAGACTGCTGCCGGAGGTGTGAAAGCTACGTTTGAAGAGAACCAACCATTCAAGCAAGAGGCAAGAGATGAGTTGTACAAGCAAGAGATGGTGCGGGCTGGGAAAGGCAGCAGAGACGGGCAAGAACCAGCTGAGGTCCCAGAGCTTCATGATGGAATGGTGCTCTCCCGCACTCATCAGACATGAAATACTGTTGACACTAAAAAGAAATTTAAAATATTATAACATGGATGAATCTTTAAAAATATTGTGCAAAGTGAGAGAAGGCAGACAGAAAAGAGCACTTGCCATAGGCTTAAATTTAGATTTACTGTCCAGGAAAGGCCAGTATAGAAGCAGTGGATGGGGTTGGTGGTGGGAGCGGGGGATTAACTGTACCTCATTATGCATGCCTGGGGATGATAGAAACAGTGATGATTTCACATTTAATATTGAGTCGGACACTTAACATAGGCACATTTGGGGTAAATTATACCTCAATAAAATTTACGTAAAAAAAAATTTTTTTTTGTGGGCATCACTGCCCTCTGGTGGTCCTGGGAGCTACCCAGCCTTGCTCCTGGAGAGCTGCCACTGGATTTGAACCACCAAGCCTGTGGGCCGCAGTCCCGCACTCAACCACTACACCACAGCCCGTAAAAAAAATTTTTTAAGCGTAAACTCTGGTTCAGCAACATTGACTTTACCTCGGAGCTTGTGAGAAATGCTAGTTATCAGACTCATCCAAAACCCACCCATTGTGAATCCGAAACGGATGTTTTCACAAGGCCCAGGTGATTCTGATAGAGAACTAAAGAAGTAATTAGGGAGGATAGACAATTCGGTTTGGCAAATGAAGAATATGGAATCAGAAAAAGACAGCCTTTAGGACAACTGCCAAGTTGCTGGTGATGCCACCAAAGGAGAATAAGAGAGGGGCAGGCTTAGTAATAAGGAGAAGTTTGGTGGTGCCCTTGGACACCAAGAAGCCCTGATGGGGTAGTGGCTTACTTGCTGGGCTACCAACCAGAGGTCAGCAGTTTGAAACCACCAGTCATTCCATGGAAGATGAGACTGTCTACTCCTGTAGCTCACTGTCTTGGAAACCCCCAGGAGCAGTTCTACCCTGAGTCTGCACCTTCAGCATCTCGAGGATGTGGAGATAGATATTGATGTAGTTGGGACAGTAGGAAATTAAGGAATATTCCATGTCGGGGATTTGGTTTTGTACACCAAATTGGAGGCAAGGTTATCTTGTGAGAGTTAGGGACAGGGATTGGATAGTGTTTAAGAGTGGAGGTTGTAATGTAAAATCCCAGAAGGAGAAGGGAGGTAACCAGGGATGTATTAGTCTGGGTAAACTAGGCAAACAAATCCTCAGAAACTCCTATATGTATAAAAGAGAATTTTATATAAAGGGTAAGTGTACATTCAGAAAGCATCCCAACCCCGTCCAGTCCAAGCACAGAAATCCAACTTAGCCCGTATGTCTGACACCGATCTACAAAGTCCTCCTCAAACTCACAAAACACACACAATGACACCAAATGCAGGAGGATCACAGGTCCATGAGTAGAAAGTCTTTGATTCCAAGAAGTAAGCCTTGCCAGCTGAGGCAGAGAACTAGGCAAGGTAGCCACACACCGGTCCAACCATCAGGTAGCAAGAGACCAAAGAACTGGAAGAGTGAGACTTGCCAAGCCATTTATCTCTCGGCCCTTCATTTAGACTGCCCTTCAATTAATATCACATGTGTTTATCAGCCAGTTTGGCCCAATAAATCTTAACTAGCAGAAGGAGCAAGAGAAAAACTTGCCAGGTTGTGCTGAAGACCCTGATAGGTGAAACCTGACACCCACGGGTGCCAGCCCATGGGGCTTTTATGATTCTCCCCAGCAGACTCAGCGCACGTCACTCGTTTGGGAGCAGAAAACGCAGGTGCTGTGTTGACTGACTTTGCTAGAAAAGCAGAGTGAGGACAGGAGTTGAGGGTTGGTGAATGAGTGCTTGTGATTATCAGGCCCACGTTGGATTTTTGTCTTAGGAAGAAAGGGAGGTCCAGAGGTTGGCAGGTAGGTGGAAACAAAGAAATCAGGCGCCAGGGTCTGCTCCCGTGACAGGCGGGAGGTAAGTGAGCACAAAGATAAGTTATAGTTGTGAGTCCAGGTGGACACAGAAATTAAGATGTCTGTCAAAGTGTAAAGAAAACAGATGATGCCTGGAAGGAGTAATGTCTAGAGTTTTAAAAGCTTGCCTTAAAGTAAGCAGCCAAGTGGTTGTGCGCGGGACTGCCACCCACTGGGTTGGAGGTTCAATTCCAGCTCCACAGGAGCAAAGGCTGGGCCTCCTACTCCCACCACCAGAGGGCAGTGATGCCTAAAATTAAAAAAAAGTAAGCAGCCAAGTGAAAGGTCAACTAAGACCACATGGAAAAGGCACAGTGACCAGTGGGATCCAAGGATTATAAACAATACAATCCAAACCCAAAGGAGGGGATGGTATCAGAGCTTAACAGAGCTTAATCAGAGCTTATCAGAGCTGTGAACACCCAGTTGGCAGGAGGCTGGGGATGACCAACATTTACTTGCAGCATCCCCAGATAGAGTAAGCCTTCCGTGAGTGCCCTCTGACCAGAGTCCAGGTCTGAACAGCTCTGCTGCCAGACAGACAGCCTAGTCAAGGGGATTATGGAACATGTAGTCCGGCCCTCATGGAGCACTTTATCATTTGATTTCCCTTTTGGCCTATTTTGTTGTTGTTACTTGCTGAAATATTTATGAAATCATTTTATCGGGGGCTTTTACAACTCTTATCACAATCCACACATACATCCATTGTGTCAAGCACTTTTGTACCTTTGTTTCCAACAATCTCCAAACACTTGCTTTCTACTTGGGCCCCTAGTATCCGCTCCTCATTTTTCCCCTCCCTGCCTGCTCCCCCTCCCCCATTAACCCTTGATAATTTATGAATTATTATTTTGTCATATCTTACACCATCTGACATCTCCCTTCACCCTCTTCTCTGCTGTGCACCCCCAGGGAGGAGGCCAGATGCAGATCCTTGCTATCTGTTCTCCCTTTTTTACCCCACCTTCCCTCCACCCTCCCATTATTGCCCTTATCACCACTGGTCCTGAGGGGCTCTTCTGTCTTGGATTCCCCATGTTTCCGGTTCCTATATATAACAGTGTACATCCTCCCATCCAGCCTAATTTGTAAGATAGAATTGGGATCAAGATAGTGTGTGGGGGAGGGGGGGGAGGAGGCATTTAAGAATTAGAGGAACATTGTATGTTTCTTCATTGCTATACTGCATCCTGATTGCCTCTGTGAGGGAATGAATGTCCAGTTGCCCACAGATGGGGTTTGGATCCCCACTCCCTACTCTCCCACCCCATTCACGATGAGGGTTTGTTCTTTGATGCCTGATAGCTCATCCCCTCAAGATCTCATGATCGCCCAGGCTGCTGTGCTTCTTCCCTGTGGGTTTTTCTGCCTCTCAGCTAGATGGCTGTTTATTTACCTTCAAGACTTTAAGGCCTCAGACTCCCTATCCCTCGATAGCCAGACACCATCCACTTCCTTCACCACTTTTGCTTAATGTACCCACTTTATTTACAGTGATTGTGTCAGGAGAGGCTGGTGTGTTTTTTCCATGTGGGCTTTGTTGTTTCTCAGCTAGATGGCCCCTTGTTTATCTTCAAGACTTTAAGAATCCAGATGCTATATCTTTTGATAGCCAGGCACTATCAACTTTCTTGGCCACATTTGCTTATGCACCTGCTTTGTCTTCAGCGATCATGTTGGGAAGGTAATCATCTCAGACTGCCTAATATTAGGACAAAGTGTTCTTGTATTGAAAGAGTACTTGAGGAGAGATCCACTGCCCTTTTGACCTATTTTAAAGTTGTTTCAGTGTGTAACATCTTTCTTTTTGATTGGGATCTTTTGGTTTTGTCTAGCCATTGTTGTTGGTGTTCACTACTTTGCCTGCTTCCTGTTTGTGCTGTGTACGATTCTTTGTATATAAAATCTTAGTTAGGGCTGAGCCCCAGTGGCCTAAGTGGTTGAGTGCGGGACTGCGGCCCGTGGGCTTGGCGGTTCCAGTCCAGTGGTGGCTCTCAGGAACAGCACTGGGTAGCTCCCCTAACCACCAACAAATAAAAAATAAAATCTTAGTTAGTTCTACAGAGACAGTAACTGGATTGATAAATAATTGCCTAGGAGAATCACGGTGGGAGAGGGAGTGAAAGGGGGGTTACTGGGGAGTCACAACAATGAGCATGAGAAGAAATGTCCTGATTGTGGTGATTGATTGTGGTGATGCTTGCACAAATCTTCTTAATATGATAGAATGATTCGATTGTATGAGGTGCAAAGTCTGTGCCGGGAAAACTATTAAAGATAAAAAGACATTTGCCAGAGTGTTCTGTGTTCCTGAGTGGTAGCTAGCAAGGATTCCCCAGGTGTTTGCACAAGGTCTCTGGTTAGTGCCCGAAGGCTCTGAGTCACAGATCAAAGCAGATTCTGCTTTGATAGTAGGGACTATCTGCTGCTGAGTTTTCAGTGTGAGTGCAATGCCCTTCCTCCCCTGAGAGTTCAATTCTGGCTGCAACAATGGTGACTATAGATAAGCAGTCCTCAGAAGCGTGCCATCACGCTGACCAGTGGTCTTGCTCTCTCCCCAGCCTGGTGCCTGAGAAACGAGGGCGTGAGTTCTGTGCTCCTGGGATCATCCACTCCAGAGCAACTCATCGAAAACCTCGGTGCCATTCAGGCAAGTATGGCTGCTCTCTCCGCCAGGCCCCAGTGACTGTCATGCCTGGGGTTTCAGAAGTCCCTGCACAGTATCCTGTCTCTCCTGACCTTGGTCCTCGATGTGCCCCTGACTCCAAGTTGGGGCTTCCTACACAAACCTAACCACTACCATTGAATTCATTTTGGCTCACAATGATCCCATAGGACAGATTAGAACTGCCCCCAGCGGGTTTCCAAAACCACAACTTTATAGGGCAGCATGATATTTCTCCCATGAAGCCATTGGTGGGTTTGAACGACCATCCTCAAGGTTAGCAACCTAACCTGGGATCCACAGTGCTACCAGGGAGGCTTCTAACTGAACACCAAACCTACAGCCCCTGAGCCAGTTCTGAGTCACCCAGAACCCCAAACTCACTGCCTCCAGGAGGTGCCAGCTCATGCTGCCCCAGGAGGGCGGAGCAGAACTGTCCCCACGGGTTTTCTAGACTAACTCTTTACTGAAGTAGAAGGCCTCGTCTTCCTCCCAAGGAGCAGCTAGTGGTTTCAAACCGCTGCCCTTGGGGTTCGCATGCCAATGAGTACCCAGTCCACCACTAGGGCTCCACGGCAATCCGACAGAGGTTTTCAGAGGCCTGTAAATCTTTACGAGAGCAGGCAGCTGCAACATTCTCCCAAGGAGAGGCTCGTAGGTTTGAACCACTGACCTTAATGGTTAGCAACCCAACATCTATCCACAGCACCACCAGGGCTCCCTTCAAAGCCCCCAATTCCAGGACCAGGCAGACTGCCTATCTCGGGGAGGGGCTGACTGGAGGGAAAGAGGCACAGAGGCTTCAGCAGCAGCACGTGAGTCCAGCAATGGTCTTTTCAAGGTTACCAAAGCTCGTTTCTCATCATGGTTCATTTCTCTGGGTTGGGGGTGTTCTGAGACTTTAGCAAGGCGACCCCTGGAAAGCGGGTTCACAGGCTCGATTATAAAAGACCCCTTCATATCTTGCTTGAAATGTAGTAGTCAGATGACTATTACAGAAGCCAATACCCATATGTATTCTGGTCATGTATTTGTTCTCTATGCTATTGCGATTGCCAATTTACAATGTACCAAGGGATCCCTAGGTAGTAGAAGTAGTTAAGTTGCTCAGTTAGTAACCAAAGGGTAAAGGTTTGAATTTAACCAGAGGACCCTCGAAGGAAAGGCCTGGTGGTCGACTTCTAAAAACACCAGCCATGGAGACCCTAGCCCTTCTCTGACACCCATGGATTGCCATGATGAGTTACCACTGACAAGATGCCAAGTCCCTTGCCCCCAATCTGTCACAGCGCCCGAAGATTCAGTATCACTGTCCCTCCCCCTGCTGGACGGGGGCTCCCCAGGCCAGGCTGCGGGGTCTCCCTCTTGCTTCTCCACTCGGATAACCTGGGTCAGTAAGACATGCATGTTCGATGAGTGAATGTTTGTTGCCATGCTTTAAGAGAAGTAGCTCAAAATCCTTGATAGGACTTACAGGATCATGTGTCCCAGGCAGCACGGTCCGCAGTGCCCATCAGTGCCCTGATGTCCCTGATACTGGATGTATCCTCCAGCAGGGGGTGGAAGGTGCTGTGGGGCCACAAGGCGCGGGAGAGGGGCGAGAGACGTTCCTGGAAGTGATGGCTCTGGAGATTGGTAGAAGTTTGTATGTGTTGTGATGTGTTGTGAGCAAGGGTACTCTCAGTGGCCTGTCTGCCCGTCATGTCACGGCTCCTCCCACTTCTCTGCCACTGCCAGTACTAGTCAGGGTTCTCTTGGTTCCAATAGTTAAGGGGTGGGAGATTCCCCAATTGTCTCCTAGCTTCACTCTCCCTTCTTGTCCTTGAAGCCAGTTCACCACCAACAGAAGGAAGCAGAAGGGATGGGGGGTGGGGGGGCACTTGATGAAACGTATATTTATAGATCCCTTTGTAAAACTAGCCCAGAATATTCTGGGGATAAATGGTCAGCCCCTTCCCACCGCCACCCTATTTTCGTGCTGGGCTGTAGCAGGGCAACCTCCGACTCTCTGCTTCTACAGCCCTGCCCAGCCACCCCCTTCCTTCTCCCTCTGAGGGAAGCCTCCCCGCTTCTCCTCTGCTCCCAAAGGCTCCAGGGAGAGGCGGGGATGCCTGGTAGTGGTGAAGGGATGGGGACACAGTGTATACATCACCGGCCCAGGATCCAGCCCAGCGGTTTCAAGTCTGCTCATGGGTCTGGCATCACGCTAGGGCGGGAGTCCCGGGATGCTCAAGTGCAGGACTCAGTCCTCGAAGCGCTCTGGGCCAGCTGAGCAAGAGTGACTTACGAAGGGTACTCCTTCCTTCCCTGAGCACAGCTCCACGGGGAGCCCACAGCGTACAGGTCCTGGGAATGCCATCGGAAACCAGCAGGTCCTGCCTTGCCCTCAGGGCAGCCACAATGGGCTTAAAAGGTGACGAAGATGAAGACGGTGAGGGTGGCCCAGGCCCAGGCGGGGTTGCAGTATTCATTCTGTGGTTCTGAGTGTCTCCAAGTCAGAACGAGCCCATGGCACTTCTCAACAGCACCCTCAGGGAACTAAGATCCGTGTGTGTGTGTGTGTGTGTGTGTGTGTGTGTGTGTGTGTGTGTGTGTGAGAGAGAGAGAGAGAGAGAGAGAGAGAGAGAGACACGCAAACAGCTGCTGTCACGGAACAGGCCCATTCTGACCCCCTGGCTAAGAACTCAGATGTCCACTCTGGACGGCCTGATGCAGCATCTACATTTTAGCAAGGCCCCCCAGGTGACGAGAACCAGAGACAGCTCACCCACATGCTGTCTGAGAAGAGGGGTGAGTCGGTGTCTACAAAGATGACGGCCCAGAAAAATTCCCCAGGCAGTCTGGCAGCAAGCTGCAGCAGGAAACTGCCCTGATCTCCACAGCACCCAACATGGCTGAGGGACCCACGCCTGGAGGTGCAGGTCCACCAGAGTCCACCAAGGAGGGTGAGGCCAGGCACAGGAACCCTCTAGAGAACAGGGACTACCATCCCTGGGCAAGGAGAGTCACAGGCTGAGTGTCAAAGACTGTGGGAATGGGCTAGCTAGCTTTTAGGAGCCTGGAAGGGGAGAGAGTCTGGGGAGAACTTCCTGATCTTCCATCAAGCAGCAGTTCCTCCCTAGAGAGAGCTCCAGCAGGCTGCAGGCCGGGCTTCTGTGCTCACGGGCGAAGAGACAAAGAGATGCTATCCAAGGGGTCAGGCTGCTGCCACCTAGAGGGGTCATACCACACCTTTCCCATGACTCTCCCCACCTTCCCGCAGCTAGGCACTCAGGTGGTCGGGCTTCCTGATGTGGTGACGTGGCCTAGAGGTGACCAGGGAGGATGCACCCCGTGGCGAGCATGCCAGTGTGCACAGGCCGTCGCTCCCAGGGATGGAATGTGCCACAGGCGTGCAGACTGGAAGGGCATTTATAAATCCAAGCCTCCTTGGGTGGGAGTGCCTAGAGGGGGGACTACAGCTGGAGGCAGCCCACTACCACCACCACCTCCAGTACCTATTTACACACACACACACACACACACACACACACACACACACACACCTGCTGTTCCAACGCAAAGCGGCCCTACTATGCACACAGAAAGAAACGCCGCCCAGTCCTGCACCACCCTCACAATCGCTCCTATGCTTGAGCCCATGGGTCCCTCCAGCTCGTTGAGGGCCTTCGGCTTTTCCGCTGCTCCTGCGCTGTACCAAGCACGATGTCCTCCTCCAGGGCCTGGTCTCTCCGGATAACAGGCACAAAGTAAACATGACACAGCCGTCCACCCTTGCTTCAAAGCTGCAGCCCTGGTGTCCGTCACCTAAAAGCACAGAATGGCCTCTTTCCCTCCCCACGCACCAGTCATCCCATCTTGTTGAACTACAATCTTGGGTTTTCGGTGAAGGTCCTCACAGTGGCTTAGGTTCCCATTCAACCCACACCATCTCCCCCAGCTGCATTCTTCATGCCCTGCGGACAGCCTCCTTCCTGACGTGGCGATGGCCCTGCTGCCAGTCACCTCGGCGTGGCCTGCACTGTCACATGCTCATCTTTGCTTCCTGTCTTCACACCCCTTCCTATCAATATCCTGGGATGTCCAGAATCGCAACAGGCCAGTCAGACCCTTCTCACCCTAGACCCCACCTTCCCAGGCTCAGCTCCCCCATCCGCCCTCCTCCAGCACCCTAATCTCCAACAACCGTGAGTCACATGGGTCCCCCAGCCTGCAGCATGGCCGCCACCCCACCCTGCTACAGCTGGGTGTGGATGAGCATGGCCCAATCTCATGTGGTCCATCACAGCCCCCGTCCAGCTACCCAGCCCCCTCAGATTCCATCACCCCAGTCAGGAGCTCACAGTGCAAAGCATTCCCCTGTGAGGGTCAGCTCAATCGGCAGTGGCTTACCACTTTCAGCAGGAGTAGCAGCCATGAAGAAACAGAGCCATTTCGGCCTTGAACGATGGGACCAGAATCCCCACGGGACAACAACGGAGGGGAGTTTATTAGCAGCTACTCCCTTTCAACAGCGCCATTCCAGATTCCATCACCCGCCAGGGCCTCGCACGTGCCACTACTGACCGTCTCACGCCGACCCAGGAGCATCGGTTCCAGGGCTTCACCAATTGGACAAAAAAAGAGTTTACTATTGCTGTGACTTGCATATTTTAAAATTCACGTGTGTGTGTGCGCGCGCGCGCGCATTAACTGCCTGTCCGTGCCTTGAGGTCAACTTTCCACAAGGTTGACAGTAAGCGTCTTAGCTTTCAAAGAGCTCTTTCTGCAGTGAGGAAGTCAGTCCCTTGGCATGGACACAGTGGAAATGTTTTTATTTTCGGTAGTCTTCTCCTATGGCTCTGGTATTTGGTGTCTTCCTTAGAGAGGACTCCCTCAACCCAGAGCACGTAGAGAGAGATGAATTTACTCATGTTTTCTAAGACTTTCTCTCTCCATCCGGGTAAAGTTTGAACGTATCCAATATGTATTTGGGGGGCTGAACCCCAGTGGCATAGTGGTTGTGTGCAGGACTGCAGCCCACTGGGTTGGAGGTTCAAATCCGGCAGCAAGGCTGGGCCTCCTACTCCCACCACCAGAGGGCAGTGATGCCCCCAAAACAAACAAACAAAAAACCCCAACAAAATGTATTTGGGTATCACAAAGGAAGAAGTTCTGGGTCTGTTTCAGACCCCAAACCCCCCACCAAACCCGACGTGGAGAACTGGAGCTGGGAACTGGCTTGCTGGCTCCTTTGCCCCTTTGAGACGGCAGAGTTGCCAGGAAGTCAGCCTCCCTGTGCAGCGTGGGCTGGGAAATGTTACCCAGAACCAGCAGTTCCCTGCACTGAGCCACTCTGATCTTTGGCCAAACCCCACAGCTTCCTAAGATCGCACTTGAGAAGAAACAGGGTCACCTTGGCCAACATGATTGCAGGAAAGGGGAAGCTGAAACCTCAGAACTGGTTGTCATAATTGTCTTTCACAACCGCCCCCACAGGGGCGATTCCAGCGAGAGAATGTCTGCCTTTGTCCCTGGTCTTGTGTAATGTGTGCCCTTGGCCCGCTTCTTCCAGTAGAGCTGCCCTGGATGAGCTCATCCCTCCCCAGGCCTCAATTAGCATGTTCCTGCAAGTGACTCGGAGGATTCTCAACTCCCTGGCCCTCCTGGGCCTCAGCTCCAAAGCACTTGCAGCTGTCTGAAAGTTACTTCCATGTGGCTGGCTCACAGGTGCCCTCAACTTCCACACCGTCCTCCAGACTTCTTTCATCCTCCCTGTATTCCCATCACAGTCAGCTGTGCCTACTTCCTGTGAGTCCCACAATTTGGAAGCAGGCATTTTCCACAATGTCTGAGAGCCTCTCTTCTTTCCCCTCCCAAGACCACTGTCACTGATGACCCTTCTTGCCTCTGGGGCTGTCTACTCCAGAAGAGAATTGTCTCAGGAACCCATGGGGGCAGTTCTACTCTGTCCTGTAGGGTGGCGGCAGTGGGTTAGAATTGACTCCGAGGCAATGAGTTTGGATTGCAATGAATGTCCAACATGCTCCTTCGATGCCTTCTGATGCCTCCTTCGCACTACAGCTCAGTGTTTGATCTCCCATTGCCCACAGTCAAAGCCAGAACTCCCTAAGATGCCATTACAGGCCTTCCATGTTCTTTGCCCCAATTTCCCTTTCCCATCAGTCCCCCACCCCCACTCCCACACTACCATCACTTCACACTCCACTGTTGCATTTCACAGACCCAGGCCACCTGTAAAACCCTCACCACCCTTCACCCATGTTCCAAACCCGTCTGACCGACTCTCCCCAACCTCCTGGCACGTGCTTCCCAGCACAGTAGGCTCTCGCCAGTGGTGAGTACTGGGAGGTAGCCGGCCCAGGCAGAGAGGCTGCAGGCACCCTTGCCCAGACACTTGGCAGCACCAAAGAAGAATCTAGAGGATTGCCCTGTCTCACATCGTGAAATGTTTGGGCTCTCAGGGTTCAAGCCAATGCATTTTAAATTAATTTCACCTCTTTTCACATATCTCAATATGGCCAACTGCACAACTGAAAAGCACATCTGTGGCTAGTCTTGCACGTTTACTAGAGGGTGAGGCCACACTCTCAATGTGCCATGGGATTTTCTTTATTTATTCAACTATAGCAGAATGAAACCCTCGATGATCAGGCAGGGTTCTAGTCACTGAACCCAGCCCCCTCGCCTTCAAGTGGGTATTCATCTCAGACACCAGCTGGGGTAGTGCTGCAGAGATGCTATGGGACAGATTAGAACTACCCCATTAGATGCCGAGACGGCTAATCTTCACGGAGGCCCGGCTGCCCCGTCCTTCTCCCGCAGAGCTGTGGGTGGGTTTGAACGGCTAACCTCTCAGGTATGCAGCCCAGTGCTTGGCCACTGTGCCACTAGGGCTCCTCCCTATGGGTAGGGTGGCGACTCAACCAGGATCTCTGACATATTGGCGCCCACAGGGTGGCGGGTTACATTCCAGCTGTGGCTTACAGATGTCCACAAAACCCACTATCATGATCCCAATTCCACCAGACAAATCCAGCTAGACCAGGGGATGTACACTGGAGTCGGAAACATGGGGAATTTAGATGTTCCCTCAGGACTAGTGGTGGGAGTGGTGATACTGGGAGGGTGGAGGGAGGGTGGACAAGAAAGGAGGAACCAATTCCAGGGGTCTACATATAACCGCTTCTCTGGGGCACGGGCAATAGGAAAGTGAGTGAAGGGACACACTGGACAGTGTACGATATGAAAAAAGTAATAAAAATTTGTAAATTATTATGGGTTCAAGGGGGGGAGGAGGGACATATGGTGAGTTGTTACTGGAAGTCTAAGAGGAGGGAGAATGTTTTGAGTGATGATGTGCAGATGTGGCCTGCATGCAATTGATGTATGTATGGATCGTGATGGAAGTTGTAGGAGCCCCCCATAAAATGATTCATTACGATAAATAAACAAACACAAATCCGGGGCTGTTGTCTGGGCTCCAATTTACACTGAGCCCAGGGGTTTTCTGAGGATGAAAATCTCTGTGGTGGGAATGAAGTCTCACCTTTCTCCCGACCTCGTGGGTCGCCGTTCAAAGCCTCCTTGACAGTGCCTTTACATCGGTACAAGGGAGCTTCGAAAAGTTCCTGCACGGATTCCATGACCTTGCCATTCGATTTGTCCGCCACCCTTTTAAAGCCCTCGGGTCCCTCCCAGTCCAGAGGACTGTGCTGAATGCACACACAAGGAACAAAGGAGCATCTTCGTACTTACCTCCCACTTTGTACTTCTGCTCTCAGGTTCTCCCAAAGATGACCTCCCACGTGGTGAATGAGATCGACAACATTCTGCGCAACAAGCCCTACAGCAAAAAGGACTATCGGTCATAAGGCAATGCATGAGCCAGGAGCTGCATGGGCGAAATAGCGGTCTGTCCCGGTACAGGTCGGTGTTACTAGCCAGTCTTCTGAATCACTTAGCAGCCTGCTGCTCAGCCTCTAGTGTCCCCGGATTCTCCGAGGTGTCTGCTGTCGCTACCACTGTGCACCTGGAGTCCGAGCACATCTGAAAACTTACAACCAAGAAAATCCATTCTATTTTCTTACCTTGGACCGGAGTCACCGGTCCTTCATGGCTATACTCACCTCACGCTTATGCAATGGAAAGTCAGTGGCGGGGAGGAGGAAGAGGTGCATTATCTTCAAGTTCAGGTAACTTAAGAGAAAGCTGTACAGATATATTTTTTCAAATGAACAAAATCCACAGGTGCAGTGTGGAGGTAAAGTAAACACAGAAGCCGAGTCCAGAGAGCTTAGCTCAAAATTCTGTCGCTGTTGGGGAGAATGAGCAGAAAGTTTGACCTTTTTGTTTGCTTTTCTCCGTTTTCACATTCATGTTAGGAAGAATTTTGTTTTGTCTGTCACTCAACAACGCTAAAATGTCTGCGTATTTGTTTTCGGTAACTTAAATATTCACTGTTGCTTGAGCCAACCCTAAAGTTATTAACCTGGCCAGCTGGTAAGAGGATAAAGAGAGTCTCTAACCAGGTACAGTTGGCTCAATGCTGTGGAAACTCCACTTGGAACAAGATGGAAAGCGGCATAGCTGCAAAGAAGTGTCCATTTTTTACTATATTTTACTACAACCTGCTTGATACCTTTGACTGCTTGTAGGCACAGCTTCTGCCAAGTATAAATATTTGAGCTTTAAAATTATACCCATGCTCAGTTTTGTAAGTAAACCTGTAAAACACCCAGAGGGTAAGTGTTCATGTCTTTTAATTAGTCCTGGGATTTTACAATATGACATCTGACATTTTTGAGTGAACACGAAAGCGAATTTTGAGTGTTGTGGGAAAAAATGCCGCTCTCGCTCAGCAGATGCTGAGTGAACTTGCCCAGTGAAAAGTACACTTTGAAGAACTTCCCGAGTCCATCATCACATTATATGCACTATATTATATGCATGAAAGCTCTCTGCATGGATTACAGGGACTTAGCCTTACTGCACTCAGAACCTGAGGTCTGTTTATCTAGCCCTGCCACCACTGGCTTACCTCCCTTACAAATACATCACTTAGAATGCACTGTGCAGGTTCCAACCCCGAAGGGGAGAAAATATACTGCCTTCTTTTATTTTAATCCCTTAAACTCTACTGAAGACACTGAGGATATTAAAAAAAAAATCCTAATGTGATTTTTCTGGCCAGCAGGTGTCCCCTTACGGGAATCACTTTGCAATTTACAGGTATATACTACCAACTGAAAATGTGTGTTCTGTCATCCTTTGCAGATATTATGTATTTCATGGTTCAGTTCTAGATCTTATGTGAAAGTGTGTGACATTGACAGATTCTCTTTGGGATTTCCTCTACCTGTATTCTAATTTTCTTTGGGATTACCTCTACCTGTAGTCTAATAGGGAGCTGTTTGTTTTTTTCTGGGGGCCCCTAGTAGCTTATCAGTTGTGGAGGTGGTTAGTTTTTTAGTTGTTCAATGTATATCCAACCCAGTGAGCTACTGTGTGTTTAAACCAGCTTGGGTGGTGTCTAATTAGAACTGCAATTTCACCTATTTATTTGCTTGGACAAATAAAAGCATTTTGTGTGTTTACTCTTGCTGTCAGCTTGTTTGTTTTGTTTTCATCTGAGCCTTTATTAGAAGACATAAAGCATGTATAAATCCCCAAACGCACTGAGATTACATGGATTCCAACCCGAAAGGCCCCTCGAGGATGCTTTCCAGAGCCATCTTTCCCTAAGACTGTGCAACTGTACAGGACAGCCAGTCTCGCCTTTCTCCAGCGATCACCAGCCTTGTGGGAAACAGCCCAATGTCTAACCTGACATAGGCAACGTGGCGCCAACAGGTATGCAGACCCTAAAATGGGCCACCAAGATTCAACGAAAAGCATGTGAGAAGGAAAGCTTCCCGGAGGCGGCAGAAAGACCAGAAATGGCACCACGGCTAAGAATGCAATCCAAACCTTTGGTCTTGTTAGTGTAGACGATGACTAGCCACTGATGGCGGACTCACTCACAACAAATCCTGTGCACTCCGGTGGGAGCTTCCCAAGTTGATTTCAAAGAACCTACAGATCAAAACCCAATACAGCCGAGTTTTTAATAAGCACATCTGGGTGGGAAAAGTACTGGATCAGAAGTACATCTTTCCATAAAAGCGTTAAGTAAAAGGTCCATGCGCTCTGGTTTCCTCTTTTCTGAAAAGCAGAGAGCACGTCCCTCTGGGGTTACGGTCAGCTCGTGGCAGCCATCCCTAGGCTAACATCTTGGCCCAGAGAAATGTAAACTAGAAACCCTGCACCTGGTCTCCCACTTTACAAACAGTCGCTTCGGCTTCAGGCGAGAGTCAGCGCAGATCACGGGGCGAATGCCAGAGCTTCAAGGAAACGGAGCCCTCTGTGAGGCCACCTCTTCCCACTGTTCCTTGGCAAGGGGAGACACTGAGCCCCAACAGCACACAGACCTTGCCAGAATGCCACATGCTACTGAGGGCACAACCAAGCCCAGGACCCAAGCAATTTGTATTCCTTTAGGGAAAGGTTCCTTTTAAAAAAGTATTAGATCTTTATGCCTAAGTAACTGTGGGTTCAAACTAAGGAACTTTTAAGTTCAAAGGTCGATGTGAATACAGATATTGGGATGAGAGAGGAGGGAAAGGTTACAGGAGAGATGGAATGAAAAGCCAATGAACTTGGTCCCTTTCTACCTGCCTAGACATCAAGACTAACCAACAACAAAAAACGCCTATGGTCCAATTGGTTCCCTTACTCAGGACTACAGTGTGAGGGGTAACGCTATAGAACCCTAACATGCCTGTCAATGGTTCTTTTTGCCATATAAACACATGCCGCTATACAAGAACGAGGTGGCAGCACAAAGCTCATGGACAGTGATGGGTTCCCACTACCAACTACTCTGAAGGCAAGAAGGTGCTGGGAGAAAAATGTGGGACAAAACTCAAGATCATGGGGAAAAAAAATAGGCTTACTGGTCAGACTGGTAAATCCTACTCTCTAGGTTCCCCCGCAACCCTCCAACCTGAGACTGGCCCTAGAGGCCCTTCAAGTCTGGAAATGACTTCCCCAACCCCACCCCCACTTCTGTTTTCAGGCAACAAGACAAATCTAGGGACGAGCTTTGGGGAGGTACGCCCAGCTTAGGTGGTCAAGCACGAGCTCAAAAGGGTGGCATACACCCAAGGACAGAGTTCAGAAGGGTTAAGAATGAAGAAAAGCAAATAAGGTCCAAAGGAAGGAAATGGGGTAGAGGGCAGTGTCGTGTGGGGATTACAACCAATGACAGACAAAGCATGAACGCCGTGGAATGGAAAACTGACCTGCTCTGTAAACCGTCACCAAATTCACAATCCAAAAAAGTAGTAAAAACTAAAGGGTTAAAACAGGTGAAGGGGAAAAGGGGATTGCCCCACAGTCTCTGAAGCCTGTTCATTGATGTCCTTCCCAAGAACCTCTGGAAAGAAACATCCGTGGAGAGAGGAAACATGGAAGCTGGGGGCAGGCACTCGCTGGCCTTTACTGTAGCTATTCACTGTGGCTGCACCGGGCCTGTGCCTGTCCTCTCCCAGACACATGATCAGGAACTCTAGGGACGTAGGGTGACAAGTGTGGGAAATTAAAATGGTGACTAGAGTTAAGATAACGTAATTAAGTGTAGTTATTCAATAGTTGTTAAGTTGTAAAAAGCAAAGTTCAGTAAAGCTAATAAAGTAAGTCCTTTCACAAGAAGATTAGGTAGGAATCCATGTCCCTTATTTCAGTTAACTTCAATTATTTCAATTTTCCTTCTGGGATCAGGAAAGATGTCTGTAGAAGGGAACATCCTGTTGGGGAGCGGGGCTGAAGCGAGTAAGGCCCTCTACCAAATGCATCGAGACAGTGGCTGCACAGGTGGACTCCCACATCGGAACAATCGTGAGGAGGCTGCAGGCCCAGGCATCCGGTTGTACTTTCGCTCGTTCTGGGTCCAGAGCCGACCTAAGGGCTTCTAACATCATCCAAGACAGCAGCTAGTACACTTCCCTTGGTGATAAGCACGGTCCATGATTTCCAACACGATGTAAATGAAGACTAAAAGAATAAAGATATAAATGAGGAGAGTGGAGCAGAAACATGTAAGATGTTACAACTCTCAGTCACTTCACAGTTCAAGAAGTATAAAGGGGGAAAAGCCGCATGGAACCCTAATCACAACAGAATCCCTTTTCTTGGTGCTGAGGGGCGTGAGATCTTTCTACAGTAAAAATTCTTTCACGCCACATCGATGGGAGAAAGCACTGAGGGTGGGTGGGAGTGAGGGTGGGATTCTATCGTTGCCAAGAGTAAATTACTAACACGGTAAATCCCAAGGAAACTGGGGGAGCATTTGCTCTATATACTGGCACTTTAGTTTCACGATAGATAGTAATTTATCCACCAGCACAGAAAGCTAAAATTTTTGAAAACAAAAAGCTATCCAAGATTCGAGATGGAAAACCAATTGCATTCTCCAGAAGTCAGAGGAGAGTTTATTCGTAACATCAGGCCCCCCCTCACCTCGGCCGACCTCATACTCATACGGACGGTGGCTGTCCTCCCTCACTCCAGAGCAGTTCTCCACAGTGGGCTACACGTGGGCAGCAGTGCAAGACCACCAGCTCCTCCTTGGGAGAAGGATAGGGCTCTCGGCTCCCATCAACAGCCTCAGAGACCCTAGGGAAAGGGTCTGCTCTGCCCTGTAGGGTCACTGTAAGGCAGAGTTAACTTGACAGTGGATTTGGCAGGTGTGCTTTTATTTTTTCAAATACTGGTACTGCCATCTAGTGGCAAATTTCTGCCCCCTGTAATTTCAAAACAGATTATTGGGCTCCATCCTAACAGCAAAGTGGTTGACCCTGTCAACTGGGTAGATAATCAGGTCAATTAAGCCAATTCACTTGCATACAAATTCGGCTCCACTGGTTGACCCACTGACCTACCAACAACAAATAAAAGTGAGAACCCCCTCCCTGTGGTACCCATCTTCTGCCTCCTACCACCTCGTCTCATCCTGGGATGAGATACTGGGATGATAATACTGGGATGATAAATCAGGAAAAAAAGGACAGAGTCCACCTTTCAGGAGCAGTGGTGAAAGACAATCTGAATCGCAGCCAATGATGGCCCAGATCACCTGTGCAAGTAAGCGCCTGCCTCTGGCTCTTTCCAAGAGTCCTTCCAAGGCCCAGGAAGGCCTCCAGCAGCTGGGCCTGCGAGATGAACTCCACCTGGGAAAGTTACCTACGACACACTGTGGGGACGGTCCCTGTGGTCAGAGGTGCAAACTGAAGATCAGGACTGTGCGGTGCTCAAAGGCTGAAAGATACAGGTTTATGTGTTACCTGTGACTCCATAACCTACCAAGTGATACGGACAGGGTTTCTCAAACTTTCCCTGATCGTGGCACACATGGGAAGTTAAAGGATATGCCTATACACACGGGCTCAAATGCCCTGGACTGCTCTCGGCCGGGCGCTCAGGCCGACAGGATCAGTATTCTCTTCACAATCCATGGGCTTACACGGAGAAGCCCGACTGGGGACATGCCTACAAACTTCAAAGCCACCGCCGTTCTCGGCAGAGTTCTTAGTGCTCAGGGAGGATCAAAGGTGACAAACATCACTTTGGTCTCTTACACGTCAATGTTTAGGAAAGAGGTGGGTCTCTTCCCATTCCTCCAGGGACAGGGGGCCACGGTCAGGAAAAGAGCCTGGCAGGGTCAGGGTGACCTCCCCAGGCCACCAGGGCTGGAGACAGGCAGTAGAACAGCGTGTGCTGGAAGCCCACAGAGCAACTCTCTGGTCACTATTTTTAGGTTACTACCTTGGCTGCTTCTCTTCCCATGAAAGAAAGTGGAGAACTTATCCAAAAGTTTCTGTTTCCCCCAGAGGGGACGAAGCCATGCTTTCAACGAGCTTTCAGGGAGTCCCTACAAGTCACTCATTCGGAGCCTTGTAAACATGAGGCTTCTGTTAGCTCCCGTGGGGAGAGGATCCATTCTGAGACTTGTGGTTCCAAAATAAAAAAAGTCGTAATGTTGTACTTGGAACACAAAGAACCAGTTACTAACTTCTTGCAACCATTATAAATAAGCCAGCTTAGCCCAGGTTACTGTGACCTCTGACAGATCCAGGCAGCAAGCCATTTCTTCTCCTGTGATTCTAGCACACTGCAGGGCGCACACTCTGCCTTTTTAACAAAAGGGGGACTCTTGAGAATTCCTTTCAAATCGTTTAATGTCAACAATTAGTCAGAGAGTCAATACGCACACAGTGAGTTGCATTTTGCTGGGTTTCTGCAAACCCTCACATCCCAACAAGACCTGTGCGTGGCCCCCAAGTGCTGCTTCTCCATTCACCGTCAGCCAGACCAAGCCAGGGGAGCTGGGGGGCCTACTTGGAGCCAGTGGACAGCAGGGCGATGAGTCCTGATGAAGCACTGATGGACAAAATGTAGTTCCTGCAGGAATTTCACGTTAAGGACAAATTGAGAACAGGAGCTGCTAGCTTCACCAGGAGAGCACACTATCTCGCGGCAATGTGTCCTTTAGTTCCCAGTTTCTCCAGTTCCCCTCCAGACAGGAGAACAGAGAGGAAGACGTCTCAGGAAATAGGTCCGAACTTAGAGACAGCAATGGAGTCCGAAACATTGTGCATGAGAGCACAAAGGGCACATCTGCTTTCCATCAAACCTGGCCGGGAAGACTGGACACAGGGTGTGCAGCGGGGAGGGGGGGAGTCACCCCCTCTCCTCTCAGTTGTCGGCAGCTGTTGCCATGTACAAGGCAATGGCTTCTGAGTTTGCAGCTACTCTGGCCTCAGGATTCTGCCTTTTGGGGCAAAACCACCCCAGATTTCCAAAAGAGTCTCCAAGCATTTGTTACAATTACTTAGAATTTAGCTACAGGGTTCTGAATAACAAACACCCTTAGTAAATTACCCTAACGAGAAGATCGATTTCATGTCCAAGCAGCACAATTTACAAGCAGCCTGAAACCCTGCTGGGACGCGGTCTGGTGAAACCAACCCATCTAATTCACTACACTGGACACCTACCCTGCCCAAAAGCCCAGAGAGTGGTGACAAGGGCTTCTGCCAAGAGCAAACAAAGAAGGGGGCTTTGCTTGGGGTCCAACATCACCGTTACACCTTTTAACAGAAAGCTTCCTTCAGTGCGCAGGTTTACTTCACCATGTGCTCACACAACGTGAAGGCCACGGCAGGCTATGTCACTCTGCATAAACTTAAAACAACTTTACGTATCAAACACTGAACACGTGCTTTGACTCTCCCGAGGCCTGCCTAAGAACCGCGTGTGATGTCAGGGGCTGACTCGCTGTGCGGGGTCATTCGACTTCCCGCTGACATACCCAGCCCATATCACTCAAAGGATACACGGTGGGGTTGAAGTTCTTTAGGACGAAGAAGGAGGCAAAGATGACCAGGAACAGGAACAGCGTGTTGTTGTAAAAGATAGAAAATGTTGTCGCTTCATAGTCAGCAACTTCATTCTTCTTCCACAGGATTCTGTAAGCACAGCACCAAGTCAGTCATGTTTCGAGGCAGCTATTACACACGTCAAATACCACAGTGGCTCTGGGTCCGTCTGGAGCCAGTTTTTCGGCAAATATTCCCGAGGATGGGGTTTCATATGAAGCTCAGCAAGGACTGTCCCCTCTCTTCCCCTGGAAAGTCTAGTTCTCTGTATTTTCTTAATGATGCTGGAGAAGGCAGTTGCTACGCAGGTCACCAAGCAGTTAAGACGTATGGAGGAAGGGCTGGCTAAGTGCCATGATGTGGCTGGCCTTGCCCTGAAGGCAAAACTAGGACTTTCCTTTAGGTTTTCACCTAAAATGTGGGGCCCACCCCACGCCACTGTCGGCCACAAGGCAAAGCCCGTGGCTGTGTGCTGACTGGAGCTTCTCAACAGGCTCTGGCTTCAGCTGACTGGCTCTACACCAGACTCAAAGTCAAGAGCACAAACGCCCTCTGGTCCCTTGGTAAGACATGGTCTCATCTGTGCCCACTCTTACTCATCCCACTTCACCACAGAAAGAATTCCCTCTATCAGCAAGATGAACGTTTAAACTTTGAGAAGCCTTTTAACAGTTGCCGGGCAGGCAGCCAGACCCCCATGTACATCACCCCAGGCCTGCACTCGGGGGGTGGGGGTGGGGGGGTGGTTCAGAAGAGGAGCACCAGGCCTGCCTTCCGTGGAAGCTCCACGGAACCTCTACTCAACCTCTCTGTCTCACAGCCATTTGTAACAGCATTTTCTCTTAACATATTAGCACGTAACTAAACTTTTCTGTGGCTCCTTCAAACAGGTCGGTGGAAGCCTCTAGGGTGCTGGTGACTGAGGGAGCCTTTGTTCTCCTTGGCTAATGAACTTTGAAAAGCAGTTTCTAAAAGGGTACAATACAATAGTAAAATGTGCCCTTAAGGAAATCGATGGAAAATGTGAAATCAATTAAGATCTAATGCTTAACATCAACTGAGTGGATTGAGACACTTAAAAAACAACACAAAACTATGAGTATCACATACAGTAATTAGTTTCATGAAACGTTTGTTTGTATGTATATTGGTGAAATGATTTCTATCTATCTATCTATCTATCTATATTTATATAGCATATTATGTGTCATTATAAATAGGCTGAAAGTTTCGAATGCGCCATCTTCTGTCCCACCGCAGAGCCGATGCCCCGGTGCCAGGAACAGCACAACAGCTAGAACAACTACGAAAGGCACCGTCTCTTGGTTAACGTCCCATATAGTTAGCGAGTTTGCCTACAAAGGACCGAAAGGACCATTCCCACCTTACCCTCCGCAGAGGGCCCCGGGAGTACACTGGGTTACAAACTGGGCTGCCACTCACAAGCTCAGCAATTTCAAACCATCAGCCGCTCTTCAGGCGAAGACGAGGCTTCCTCTAACCACCCTCCCCATACGCTTGCCAAGAGCTGGCCCTGACTCAATGGCACTGAGTTTGGGCTTTTTGCTTCATCCTCATTCTATCTTCCAGGGGGTCCCCTAAGGAAAGCCATACTCTTTTATTCTTTTGATGTGAGGGTCGGGCATTTGGAGTCTGTTCCACCAGGACAGAGCGTTAATCAAGCTTTTTCTATGTAGAGGTTCTGAAAAGAGTGCACGACAGTGTGCAACAAAAAAATGCCAAGTGTGTGGCAAATTAGTTTTGCCACAGTGACAGTGCACCTGTTTCTCAAGACCCTCTCAGCGCCTCAGTTTCTGGCAAAAACCAGCAGGGCTCCCTTGTCCATGCACCTTTCTCTCCTGACCTCATTCTCCGCGTCTTTCTGCTTCTGCAAACGAAGAGGGGCATCAAAGGACGGACGGCAAGAGGTCAAGTGGAAGGTGCTGTCAGCCATCCAACAGATGAGTTTGAAAAATGTTTCCAGGAATGCAATTGCAGATTTGACAAATGTATTAAGTGTCAAATTAATGGAGAGTACTTTGAAGGCAATAAAGTTGTAAAAAAAACTTAAATACAGAATCTTGGGGAAAAAAATTCCAGGGTTTTGGAGTGTACCTCCTTCGTATGCCACCACATTCCCTTGATTCCACACCTATCGCGTCAATTTAATGCCCCTCTGATTTCCTGATCTGCACAGGAGGGGCTAGAACATTAAGCATATCATCAACTATGTAAGGCTCTCTGATTTCAGCGAAATGTAAAATCACTTTTAAAAAGGAGGTAGGACCTGGTCATGGTGGGAACCCAGATGAAAGGAAACGCGAGCTGCGGGAAAACACGGCAAGTACCACGGCCTGCCAAAAGAACACACAAATCTGTCTCGGAACAAGTACGGTCAAAGTGTCCCTTGGATGGCGAGACTTTGGCTCGCGCACTTCGGACAAGTTGTCAGGAGAGACTAGTCTCTGGAGAAGGACGTCGTGCCTGGAAGTATACAGGGGCAGCAAAAGGGGGAGCGTCTTGACAAGCTGGACTGACCCCGTGGCGACACCAACGGGCTCTGCTACAGGAGCAATTGTGAAGAGGACACCGGGTCCTGCAGCTCACCGCTCCATTGTGCTGCCACCGTGAGATGGCACTAATCACCGACCCAAGAAGGGCTCAACACTCGGAGACACTCGGAACCATGACCTCTATCTCTGAAGACTGGCTAAGACAGGCGACTACCTCTCCTCCTTCCTGGTTGAATGTCACGCAGCCATCTCCCCTCCTTCCCTGTCACGCCCCAGAGCCATCGGCATTATGGTTTAGATCAGACCGCTCACTCCCTCGCCCTGTTCCAACTCCCGGTTCATGTGCAACAATCGGTGCACACATTGAGGGCTCCACAATTTTTTCTAGCCCACACACAAACCAGCCATGTTGCAAACAAGAGGCCCTCAACGCCCTCTTTGGCAGTGTTCTCG
>PVJH01021818.1:0-37840 GCA_004026705.1 Nesogale talazaci
GCAGAGCAACAGTCACCAACTATCAGCCAGATGACAGAGTCCAACAGTCCCCAGCTCAAGAGATGTATATCTCAGGAGCGTGGCGAAGCAGGGCTTGAAGGATCCTCAACTCACAGTAACACAGTCCACGGTTAGGTGTCCCTCGGGCAGTGTTGCTTGGAGGTCGAGGCACAGGAAGAACAAGGCAGCTCTCTGGTCCGAAGATCCGGAAGCAAGCGAGAGAGGGGGCGGAACCTACGAAGCCCCTCCCACATCCGCCCCTCAACTCATCCTGCGCGCTCATTGGCTGTGCCGTCACAACAGATCCACCAATCTTCTGTGGCCATGTTGGCATAACAAACCTACCCATCACACTAACCAAGACCAGTACAAACCTCACCATTAACTTGGTTGATGAGTACAAGCTGTGTCAGTCCATTAAAAACCATCCAAGCCCAGAAAATAACCCCTGGTTACAGGACTTCCCTGAGGCATGGGCAGAAACCAGTACCACCTGATGAGCTCAACACAGGTCTCCTATCTACATTGAACTTAAACCAGGAGCGGAGCCTGCCCACATTAAACAATACCCCAGGCCTCTAGCAGCAAAAGAGGGAATTGCTTCTATCATTCAGGCAATGCTAGAAAAAGGCATCATGCGCAAGTGTAAATATACTAGACTTACACATTACCAAGGACTAATGCTTAATGCACCCTGCATAAGCATCTGTTCATCCACTGCCTTTAACCCTGCCTCTTTGTTTCAAGAACTTGAGGCTGACCCAATAGAAAACAACTGCACCGAGATATTGGCTGAGGTCTACCAACCTCGAAAACAACTCACAGACCAGCCTCTTCCAGGTAGTGAACTAGTATGGTTCACTGACAGCAGCAGTTTCCTGCTGGAAGAAAAGAGGTATGCTGGAGCTGCGGTGGTAACTACTCAAGGAGAGAATGTGTGGGCTGAGTGCCTGCCTCCTGGAACTTCAGTACAAAAGACTGAGTTATTAGCCTTAATCAAAATCTTGTAGTGAGCAAAAGGAAAAAAACTGATAGCATTTACGGACAGCAGCTTCCTGGCCAAAAGCCTTAGCAGTTGTTCACACCCCTGCACACCAGAAGGGCAACTCTCTTGAAGCTGTAGGCAACGAAGCAGCTAACAAAGAAGCCCACAAGGTTGCTATCCAAAGAGCAGCAGAAGAACAGGTACACCTTGCTAACCTTCCCCCACCAGGAATGGGATCTCTGCCTTCTAAACCTATTTATACTTCAAAACACACACACACACACACACACACACAAAATGGGCCTAGCAGAAGCTACTTGACGCATTCCAAGAAAGAGCCCCCTGGATGAGAGCTCAGGACAAACTCGTCCTCCCTGCTGAATTGGAACAACAAATATTGCGTAACCTGCACAGCTCTACCCATCTGGGAAAGGAAGAATGCTCCAGCTGCTCCAGAGAGTCAAACTACAGTTTAAAGATCAAGGACATACGGCTGAGCAACTTGCGAGCCAATGCCGTGTTTGCCAGGCAAAAATAGTAAGTATGCATCAGAGAGCCAGAGAAAGAGGTAAGCCACCAGGGTTAAGTTGGGAAGTTGATCTTACTGAAATTATTCCAGGCAGGTATGATTACAGGTATTTGCTAGTTTTTATTGATGCCTTTTCAGGATGGGTTGGAGCTTTCCCAACAAAAAGAGAAGCATCACTTATGGTGGCTAAAAAGGTGTTGGAAGAAATAGTGCCCACGCATGGGTTGCTTAAGGTAATTAGATCTGATAATGGACCAGCTTTTGTAAGTGAGGTCGTAGAAAATTTAGCCTGAGCTCTGGGGGCAGATTGGAAGTTGCTTTGTGCCTATAATCCCCAAAGCTCAGGGCAAGTAGAAAGAAAGAATCAAACCTTAAATGAGACTTTATCTAAACTGGTGCCAGAAATGGGTGAGGACTGGGTGACTCTCCTACCTTTCGACTTACTCTGCGTGCAGAATTCCCCATATATGCTTGGGCTAATACCTTTTGAAATTACGTATGGCAAACCGTGCCCCTGGATAACACTCCATTATTCAAGGAATTGTCAGCTACTTATTTAACTTTAAATGATACAAACCCAGAGGTCACTGAAAGCTGTTGGCCTTGTTATTATGTTAGGCCACCCTTCTATGAAGCCATAGCTCTTATCAGCAATGTTACACAGTCCTCGGATGAAAATCCCTTCTCCCCCCAGTGTTTGTAGCACAGAAGGGAGATTCAGGGTCTTACCATACAGAGTGTGCTAGGTAATGGAACTTGTATTGGAATTATTCCCCCTGATTTTTCCCAGCTTAGTGTTAAAACCAACGGAAGCTGGTGGGTTTGTTCTCTCAGTGGACTGCCCCCCTGTCTTTATACCCATGTTTTTCATATCTCTATAGAATTTTTTATGAATAGTGTGCTTATCCCCAGGGTCATTTATCATTCAGGAGAAGGAAGGTGGTTACAGTAGTCTCTTTCTCACCCTTATAGAACTAAGCGAGAGCCTATCACTGCATTAACAGTTGCCATGTTGTTTGGAGTCAGTGCAGTGGGAGTAGGGGCAGGTGTTGCCGCTCTAAGCACCCAGAGCAGTGGGTTTGCCAGCCTACACAGTGTTATAGATGAAGATCTAGCCAGAAGAGAAACCTCCATAATCCAATTAGAAGAATCTTTAACCTCACTTTCAGAAGTAGTGTTGCAGAACCAAAGGGGATTATACATATTAGTCTTGCAATAAGGAGGACTGTGCGCTGACTGAAATGAAGAATGCTGCTTTTATGCCGATTACTCAGGAATATGTAAGGATTCCATGAGGAAAATTCAGAAAGGCGTTGAGAAAAGGAATTAAGCTCAGGTTGAAGAACAGAATTGGTTTGCAAGTTGGTTTAACAATTTTTCATGGTACCATTATGATATCGACCATAATTGGACCTATAATCGTCCTGCTTATTTTATTTACCATAGCATCATGCATTATTAATAAGCTAATAGCTTTTATTAAAATTCATATTGCCACAGCTCAGCTTATGATATTATAAAGAGCATATACACCCCTAAACCAAGTTGAATCCGCCATGTAAATCCTAAGCCACTTAATTTCTCCCTTCTGTAATCCTTGCTTTCCTGCAACTTGTGCAAGAATGCTCCAAAATAGGCCCTAGAAAAGGGGGATTGTAGGACCTTATGTTCCTCATATTCAATAAACATGAGAAAGGACAGGACAGACTCCAAAAGAGGTGAAACTCAGGGTAGGCCTAAGTTTCTATTTCAGAGAAAACCCGTGATTTCCCCAAAGCTGATGCAACACCAGGAACCAGGAAGAAACATTCAAAATTCAACAAGTTCCTGACAGCCAACCAAAGAAGAACATGGAAAGCAGCTCACCAATAGAGAACAGCCACCATCCCTCCAATAAGACTCTGTGGCAGGAAGGTCCCCTTGAGTGAGATTCTATGGCGGGGATGGTCCCACCAAGGGAATTCTGTTGCTGGAAGGGTCCCTCTGATGGGACTCTATGGAAGGAAGACAGAAAGGGCACTCCCCTTACGTAAACCTGAAACTATAAAAACTTAGCTTTGTGCAGAGGTCAGGGTCAGGCTACTGGAAAACTGCTATGCAGGGTGGTGGTAAGAGCCCGAACCTAACTTATGCTAAAAAATAAACTCCTTTTGTTCGTTTGCATCTTGAGTGCCATTTTCCTCTCTTTGTGGGTATGTTTCTCTCCTGATACAACACTTCCACTTCAAGAAGGAGAGAATGTTGGAAAAAGTACAATCTATTCTTGAATGCGATTTAAAAAAAAAATAAAAAACAAAGAGAAAAACAGAGAACCAAGGCATTCAGCATCAGTAAGTATCTTGTCACTACAGAAGAATATCAAAAAGAGCAATTTGCTATTGAATGAAGAGGTTCCCTATGATCCTGGTCTTTCACGTGACAAGTGTTGCTCATAAAATGTGAACAACATTCAAGTCCCTTGGGTGGAATCAGAGGAACCTCTGGAGAAACCCAGATTGGTACAGAGCAAATTATCTAAATCTGAACTTATACAACAAGAGATGACCGTCATTCCCACAGTCATTCGCTGGTCCAGTTTTCTGCTGAGATTTAACTTCTCCATCTTTTGTAGAATGGCTAAGTTAGGTCAGCCCTTTTTTTTCATAGAGGTGCTTACAGTTGTTGAATACTCTAATTAAATGTCTTTTCATGAAGGTGGATTGACAAATTCTTATCACAGGTATATTGTCCTACAAGCTTGACATGCAAAGCCTATTTTAATCCTGAATGGAGAAATTCATGTTCTTGAAGACCTTTAGACAAGGAAAAAGGGCATTCACATGAAAAAATCACAGGCAGTATCCCAGAAGTGGATTGACTGCCACCCAGAATCCAAACAGAACAAATGTTAGAGAGAGGCATGAAGAATCTTGTTTCCACCATGACTTAAAAGGGACCATATTAGCTTGAAAAGATATTCAGTAAGACATCCAAACTTTAGGTAATGGGACAGGTGAGAAACAGTAGAATGAACCACTGGAAGCAGATGCCTATGATAAAGCCAATGCTGAAGAAGTCAGGTCTGAGCCAAGAGCGTTTTTTTCCCAGATGCCTCATGTCTGTTTGGGTAACCTGAAGAAATGACAGAGGAGAATATTCTTCCTCTGAAGACAGGTATTTTGGTCTCTCTGGTGTCCCATCTCCTCCTGCACTTTGCTATAGGACAGCTGTTCTGTGAAGCAAGAGCCTCTAAAGAAATCTTATTGGCTGAGGGTTTTCCATGATGACCAGCCAAAGAAAACTCAATTTCTTGTCTCCTGAGTGTGTCAGAGGGTTGGTGGAATGAGAACAAGACACCTGGGGGAAATTCACTGTGGATTCCAGAGTGGACGAAGTCATAGATTAGACAGACATTAATGAGAAGGCACAGGAAACTCCTGTAGATGAGGATCACACAGGTAGAATGGGACATTCAAACCATTGCTAGTACTGGGGGGAATGAGAAGAAGACAGGATATTAGACCAGGACAAGGCCAGATAACCTCACTCATTCTCCTATACTTTCTTCCTTCCTTTTCTTCTTCTCCTTCCTTTCTTCTTCTTCTTCTTCTTCTTTTTCTTCTTTTTTTTCTCCATGAGTCCCCTGATTGCCAGTCTCCCTCTCTCTCACAAAAATTGTCTTCTTTCATATGTTAGTCCAGGTAACTAGAGAAACAAATTCATAAGCATGCATATGGATATGAGTATGGTTTATATACAAGAGGAATAGGACATTAAGAAATCATCCCAACCCAGTCCACTTAAAAATCATAAATCCGATATTATCTCATATTTCCGATACCAGTCTATAACATCTTCTTCCAACTCATGAAGTCACAGGCCAGTGGGTGCAAAATCCTGGCATTGGCAGGGGTCTCCCCATGACTCCTTGCTTCAAGGGCTCAGTGTTCATCAACAACATCCAATGGTGGTAGAGGCAAGTCAGTGCTGCTAGGACTCTCGACGTAGCTTTGCCAGCTTCAGAGTTCTGGTTCCATCAGGGTAAAGGCATGTGGTTTATCTCCACTCCTTCAACTCCTTGGACACTGCCATCTTGTCCTTTCCAAAATTCATCGTCTCTGAGACTAACTCCCAACAACTGTGAGATCTTTTCTCTTCTCCATGAGGGGAATATTGCGAGATTTACCACAAGTCTCATGAGAAAGACATGCCCACACTGAAGCCTCATTGGCTACTCAATGACTATCTCCAGATTAACAGGCTAGACACCATCCCTACATCTGAATCATAAAATTAACATAAGCACATGACCGCCACAGATCCCCCCTTGTTAATTTCACACTTCCACATAATTCTGTAACCACATGTAACTTTCAAATAAACAATAAAACCATATACATACCTAACAGGAGAAAACTAAAATGCGTATAATTCAACATGTGTCACCATCATTTAAAAATAACATTCTATACATGAACAAAACAAAATATAACCTTTGCCTTACAATTGCAGTTACATAATATTCATACCTTGATCCTATAATCCTATGAATATGTATTCCCCCACCTATGAGAGTTTGTAAACCAATCACCTAATGCCTTTATTCCCCCATTTTGGGTATTTCATATCTATATTGCCCACTTATATCAACCCAGTGCTCTGAGGAAATAATCATATTTTTCAACCTGAAGAAACTTCATTCCAGTTGGAACCTTGTGAACAGTGCATCCATTAGCAAAGTCAAATCAGGAAAGGCCATCCATAAAGTCAGCCAAGATATGTACCAGTTTACATACTCAAATCACTTCTCTTCCTCTGGTCAGGTTCTGGTCAACTCAATGTGGGCTGTCTCACTTAGCCTCACCAGGGTATGTGTTGGTTACCTTCCCTGTAGACCATGGTCTCATCACAAATTCTCAACATGCCTAGCCCTCTCATGCTAGGTCATGAACTTCAGACCAGTCAACCTGCTCTCGTCTTCTCTATTTCCTATGAACCAAGTCCACGGGTGTCAGTGGCAAAACTCCACCTGCCTCTTTATTGCTGCAGTTCTCCTACTTCTCAAAAAGTAGATATGGATGGCCAACTAACAAGCATTTAAGCCTGCCACAGGTTTCCTATAACATTCATTCCCTGAGAGGAGTTATCTTCATGCTTCCATATTCCTTCACTTCTGAAAATAATTTTTAGTCAAAATTTTCCAAGGAAACAGACTTCATCCTTCTTCAATGGGTCAGTCTGACCTTCTCTCAGAATGCAAATATCCTGAGTACTCCAAAAGACTAGGTTGGGCTAAGTTCTTCAGAAAAGTCTTTCTAGGTGTGGCCTAAACCCATCTAAGGACAGGATGGGGTTAATCTCTTCAGAGCTGTCTTTGAAGCTAAGTCCTGAACCCTCTAGAGGTCCATGCTTGGCTTGAGGTAACTGGATTTAAAAACTCTCTTTTCATACTTCCCAATAAACATTTGAATACATCCGTACACTGACAATAATAGGCATAAGAAATCAGTATAAACAGCACAGTCAGAAATTAAGCTTAATTCTTAAAACAGTCAAGGTCAATACTCACTAAGCTTATCTATATCCTTATCTTAACTACTGTTTACACAAAAACAGGGAATCAGGTCTTTGAAGGCATAGCAACTGATCCATGCTTTGATTCAGGCATTCCGATCTTCTTAACAATTGTCAGCAGATTACTTGAAGAAGAATAAGACACCTGGGAACAATTCACTGTGGATTCCAGAATGGATGAAATCACAGAGTAGACAGACATAACTGAGAAGGCACAGGAGACTCCTATAGATGATGATCACACAGGCAGAGTGGGACATTCAAACCATCGCCAGTACTGGTGGGACTGCAAAGAGGACAGAATATTAGACCAGGACAAGATCTGATGGCCTTATCCATGCTCCTTTTCTTTCTTTCTTCCTATCTTTTTCTTTCTTATTTCCTCCCTTTTTCTTCTTCTTCTTCTCTTCTCCACGAACCCCTTGATTGCCAGTCCCACTCTCCCACACAGAAATTGTCTTTTTATACTTCCAGAAGGAAGAGGTGTTGAAAATCTCTTCTTGAACGTGATACAAAACAAACAAACAAACAAACAGATAAACAGAGCACCAAAGCAGCCAGCATCAGTAAGCAGCCTGTCACTATAGGACGAATGCCACAGAAGACCGCTTTTGAATTGTGTGAAGAGGGCCTTTAGGACCCCGGTCTTTCAAATGACAGGTGTTGCTCATAAAGTGCAAAGAACCATCAAGTCCCTTCTGTGGATTCAAAGGAAGCTCTAGGGAAAGCAAGATGGACATAGAGCAAATATATAAACCTGAAGTTATAACAAAAGAGGCGATGGTCTTTCCCACACTCAATGGCTGGCCTGCTTTGTCTGCTCAGATTGAGCTTCTCAATCTTTTGTAGAATTGTTAAGTGTCTTCATCCCTTTCTTTTTTGGTGGTGCTTACGTTTGTTGAATATTCTGATTGAATATCTTTAAGTGAAGGTGGAGAGACAGAATCGTATCACAGGTACATGATCCTTCAAGATTGATGTACAAATGTCCATTTCAATCTGGATTGCAGAAATCTTTGTTGTTCAATACCATTAGACAATGGGAAAGGACAGTCACAGGTAAAAATATCTCGGGCAGTCTCCCAGAAGTGGACTGACTGCTGAACAGAATCCAAAAGAAACAAATTTTAGAGAAGCACAATGATTCCCATTTCCACCCCATGATTTAAAATGGCCCATATTAGCTTGGAAAGATTTTAAGTGAGACATTCAAAGTTGTAGTCAATGGAGACAGGTAAGAAATAATAGAATGAACCTCTGGAAGCAGGTGTCTAAAACCAATCCTTAAGAAATCATATCTGAGCAGTGTTTTTTTTTCTCCAGATGCCTCAGGTCTGATTGGGAAAGCTGTTTAAATGACATAGGAGAAAGTTCTTCCTGTTCAGGCAGGTATTTTGGCCTATCAGTGGACCCATTTCCTCCTAAACTTTGCTATAGGAGAGGTACTCTGTGATGTAAGAGTCTCTAAAGATATCTCATTCTATGAGGGTGTTGCCATGATGACCCTCCAAACAGAACTCAACCGCTTTTCCCTTAAGTGCCTGAGCGGATCGGTGGTAGGAGAACAAGACATCTGGGAGTAAATCATTGTGGAATCCAGAATTGAAGAAGTCACAGAGTAGACAAATAATCTGGAGAAGACACAGGAGTCTCCTGTAGATCTTGCTCTCACAGGCACAGTGGAAAATTAAAACCATCACCAGTATTGGTAGTAATCAGAAGAGGACAGGATCTTATACCAGGACAATGTCAGGGGACCTCATCCATGCACCCATTCTTTCTTTTCTTTTTCTTCTTCCTCCTCCTCTTCTCCTTCTCTCTCCCATGAGTCTGCTGATTCCCAGTCCCACTATCCCTCACAGATATTATCTTTTTCCACTTCAAGAAGAAGGAGCACCAGAAAAATACTCAAGAAAATCACTGTTCTTGAAAGTGATTAAAAACAAAGAAAGAAACAGATAAACAGAGCACCAAAGCAGTCAGCTTCAGTAAGTAACCTGTTACTACAGGAGGAACATCAAGAAGAGCAATTTCTAATTGTATGAAAAGGTCCCATAAAATCCCGGACTTTCAAGTGACATGTGTTCCTCATAAAGTGCGAACAACCATCAAGTCCCTAAGGTGGACACAGAGGAAACTCTGGGGTAACTCAGAAGGTTATAGAGCCAATGTCTAAACCTGAAATTATATCACACAAGATGATGCTCTTTCCCTCAATCAATTGCTGGCCTGGTTTCTCTACAGAGTTTGAGCTTCTTGATCTTTTGTAAAATTGCTAAGTGTCTTCATCCCTTTCTTTGGTTGTGGTTCTTATAGTTGTTGAATACCCTAATTGAATGTCTTTTCGTGTAGCTTGATAGAAAGAATCTTATCAGAGGTATATTGTTCTTCAGGACTGACGTCCAAATATCCATTTTAATCCAGAATGCAGAAATTTTTGTTCTTGAAAACCCTTAGACAACAGAAAAGGACAATCACATGAAAAATATCACTGGCAGTTGCCCAGATGTGGATTGACTGCCACCCAGAATCCAAAAGAAAGAAATTTTAAAGAGAGGCGTGATGAGTCTTCTTTTCACCATCACTTAAAAGGGCCCATGTTAGCTTGGAAAGTTCTTAAGTGAGACATTCAAAGTTCTCGGTAATGGAGACAGGTGAGAAAGCGTAGAATGAACCACTGGAAGCGGGTGTCAAAAACCAATCCTGAAGAAATCATGCCTGAGCACTGAGCCCCAGATGCCTCAGGTCTATTTGAGGAAGCTGTTGAAATGAAATAGAGGAACTTTCTTCCTGTCTGGGCAGGTATTTTGGCCTCTGTGTGGTGCCATCTCCTCCTGCACTTTGCTATGGGAGAGGTACTCTGTGATGCAAGAGCCTCTAAAGAAATCTCTTTGGCTGAGGGGTTTCCATGATGAGGGGCCAAACAAAATTCAATCGCTTTTCTCCTCGGTTCCTCAACGGGTAGGTTGAAGGAGAACAAGGCACCTGGGAGCAATTCACTGTGGATTCCAGAATGGACCAAGTGACAGAGCAGACAGACATAACTGAGAAGGCACAGGAGTCTCCTGTAGGTCAGGATCACACAGCAGAATGAGACATTCAAACCATCACCAGTACTGGTGGGAATGAGAAGAGGACAGAATATTATACCTAGACAATGTCAGATGGCCTCATCCATGCACCTATTCTTTCTTTCTTTCTTTTTCTTCTCCTTCTCCTTCTTCTTTTTATTCCCTGCCCCTATAGTTCTTCCCTTACCTGTGCCTGCCACAGTTCGCTGTATATTCCATATCTTTATCAGCACAAATGTCCCTTGTATTCATTTCACTTCCAGAAGGGGCAGATGTTGGAAATTCTATTGTTCTTGAACACTTTTAAAAACAAACAAAAACAGAAACACAGAGCATCAAAGAAGTCAGCTACAGGTGGGAGTCTGTCAATACAGCAAGAAAACCAAGGGAGACTAACTTACATTTGACAGAAATGGTCCAGTAAGATCCTGTTCTTTCAGGTGACAGGTGTTGTTCTCAATGTGCTAACAACCTTGAAGTCTCTGTGCTGGGCTCAGAGGATCCCTAGGGAAAACCTGATTTTAAAGGCCCAACATCTAAAGCTGAACTTATACAACTAGAAAAAATAGTCTTTCCCACAGGCCATCCCTGACCTGATTTTCTCTGCTCAGATTGAGTTTCTCCAACTACTTTACCCACAGAATTCATCACTAGCATTTTTCTCCATTGCTTATGGAGTTATGCAGGATCACCATTTGTGTGTTTGAAACAAAAACCCCAGCAAATGTCTATGATCAAAGCAAGGGTCTGTGATTACCAGTTTTGCTTATTTGACTAAATTCATTTCTTCCCTACATATTCCTTCCTCATTATGGATGTTTGATTTTTATTGACCTTAATGGATACCCATTCTCGATAGCTTGCTTGATCAAATTCTATGTAAATCCATTTGTAGATTTGGTTTAAGTGTCTTCATCTCTTGCGTTTGTGCTTATGCATAAATTTGTTGAATAGTCTAATTGAATGGCTTTTCATCAAGGTGGATAGAAAGAATCTTATCACAGGTCTATTGTATTTTAAGATTGACTCTCAGATGTCCTTTTTAATCATGAAGGTAAGAACCATTTTTCTTGCAAACTGGTGGAAAATGGGAAAGGGCATTCATATGGAAACTACCACTGGCAGTAGCCTAGAAGTGGACTGAGTGCCTTCCAGAATCCAAAAGGGACCAATTTTAGTGTGAGGCATGAAAATTCCCCGTTCCACAAGATGAAAAAGCGTACCTGTTAGTTTGGATAGATTTTCAATGAGACATCCAAAGGGCTGGGTAATGGAGACAGGTGAGAAAGAGTAGAATGAAGCACTGGAAGGGGGTATTTATCGTAAACTCAATGTTGAAGAAACCAGATCAGCACATAGAGAGTTGTTTTTCCAGACACCTCAGGTCAGTTTGGGGAAGCTTTTCAAAGTATAGGAGAACGTTCTTACACTCCATTCAGGAATTTTGGTCTCTCTGTGTTCCTGTGTCCCCTTGCAATTTGCTATGGGAGAGCTTCTCTGTCATGTAAGAGTCTATGAAGAAAACTCATTGGTTGAGGGGGTTGCCATTACGACTGGTCATAGAAAATGGAAATGCTTTGCTCCTCAGTTCTGACCTGGGTGACTTTAAGGAGATCAAGAAACCCATGTAACAATTAACTGTGGATTCCAGAATGGCTGGAGTGAAGGAGTAGGCAGACATGACTGAAGAGGGGCAGGAGTCTCCTCAAGATAAGGATCCCACAAACTCAGTGGAAAATTCAAGCCATCACCCAAACTGGGGGAATGAGAAGGGAAAGGATTTGAGACCAGGACAAGGTAAGATGGTCTCATCCATGCTCCTCTTCTTTCTCTCTTGTCCCTTTTCTTCTTCTTCTTCTTCTTCTTCTTCTTCTGCTTCTGCTTCTGCTTCTGCTTCTGCTTTTTCTCTGCCCCTAAGATTCTTCCCCTATCTGTGCCTGCACAATATCTGAAATATTGCATATCTTTATCAGCATGGTCACCCTGGTCACGAATACCCATTGTCCCTTACAGAAATTTTCATTTCACTTCCAGAAGGAGCAGATACCAGAAAGCGTACAATCTGTTCTTGAACAGGACTAAAAACAAACAGGAACGGTGAACATCAAAGAAGTCAGCTGCAGTAAGGAACCTTTCCCTACAGGAAGAAAACCAAAGTGGAGAAATTTCCAAAATTGAACAGAAGAGGTCCAATAAGATCCCGGTCTTTAAGGTGACAGGTGTTGCTCACAAAGTGCTAACAACTTTCATGTCCCTGGGATTGTCTCAGCTCAAACTCTGGGGAAACCCTGATTTTAAAGACCCAAGATTTAAATCTCAACTTACACAGCAAGAGATGATGATGTTTCCTACAGTCAATCCCCGGCCTGGTTTTGTCTGCTGAGCTTGAACTTCACCTCCTCTCCCCACAGATGACATCATTAGAATTTTCCTCTGTTCCTTATGGAAATATAATTGATCATAAATTTTGTGTTTGAAAATAACAAAAAAAATCAAATCTCTCTGATGAACAAATGGTCTCAGGAATTGTAACATGTGATTTCCAGCTCTGCTTGTTTGACCAAATTGTTTTCTTCCAAATATGCTCCTTCCTCGTTACTGATGTTTGCATTTCTATTTACCTTAAAGAATACTGGGTTTGGATCGCATGGTTGCACAAATTCTGAGTAAACACTTGTTTAGATTTGTTAAGTGTCTTCATCTTTTGTGCTGGTGCATACATTTGTTGAATACTCTATTTGAATGACTTTTCAGGAAGGTGGATATATAAAATCTTATCACAGGTCCATTGTACTTCAAGATTGACTTTGATATATCCTTTATAATCATGACGGTAAAATCAATTATTCTCCAAAATTTCTGGACTATGGGAAAGGGCAGTTGAATGTTGAAAATCTCTGGCAGTAGCCTAGACGTGGATCGAGTGCCTTCCAATATCCAAAATGAACCATATTTTTTTAGAGTGAGACATGGAAATTCCCCACAGTACAAGACTAAAATGGGCACCTATTAGTTTGGATAGACTTTCAATGAGACATGCAAAGGGTTGAGTAATGGAGACAGGTGAGAAATAATAGAATGAAGTACTGGAAGGAAGAGTCTATGGTAAAATCAACCCTGAAGATATTAGGTCTGAGCAGAGAGAGTTGTTTTTCCAGACAGTGCAGGTCAGTTTGGGGAAGCTTTTCAAAGGACATAGGAGAAAGTTATTCCTCTCCAGACAGGGGTTTTGACCTCTCTTGCGTCCTGACTTCTCCTGCAAGTTGCTATGAGAGAGGGACTCTGAGATGTAAGAGCCTCTGGAAAAAACACAGTGGCTGACGGCTTTGCCAGGACGCCCGACCAAAGAAAACTGAACTGCTTTGCTCCTCAGTGCCTCACTGGGTGGCTTTAAGGAGATCAAGAAACCTGGGTATCAATTACATCCATATTTCAGAATGGCAAGAGTGTCAAAATAGACAGATATGACTCAGGAGGCACAGCAGTCTCCTGTAGATAAGGATATTACAAGCACAGGGAAAAATTCAAAAATTCAAACCATAATGAGAACAGGGGATAAAGAGAAAGGATTTGAGACCAGGACAAGGTCAGACAGCCTCATCCATGCTCTTCTCCTTCTCCTTTCTCTCTGTTGTTGTTGTTGTTGTTCTTCTTCTTCTTCTTTTCTCCTAAGTTTCAGGTTTAGATATTGGGTCTATATCAATTGAGGATACCACAAATGTCCCTCGGAATCCACCCGACACACCCAAAGATTTTTCCCACTTTATGAGCAACACTTAGAGCCTCTCTCTAAAAATTTGTCCTTTTGGATTCTGGACGGCACTCAATGCACTTCTGGCCCACTGACAGAGATGTTTTCCAGGTGATTGCCCGTTCCCATTGTCTTCCTTGAAGAAGAATGGTTGTTACATTCAGGATTAAAAATGACATTTGGAAGTCAACCTTGGAGCACAATAGATATGTGATAAGATTCTGTCTATCCACCTTCACAAAAGCCATTCAATTAGAGCATTCAAAAATTGTATGCACCACCACGAAAGAAAGGGCTGAAGACACTTAGCAATTCTACAAAAGATGGAGAAGCTCAATCTAGGCAGAGAAATCAGACAAGTGATTGACTGAGGGAAAAACCATCATCTCTTGTAAATGTTCAGGTTGCGACATTGACTCTGAGCCACTAGAGGGACCTGAAGGTTGTTCGCACTTTATGAGCAACACCTGTCACTAGAAAGACTGGCATCTTATGGGACCTCTTCATTCAATTGGAAATTGGTCTTCCTTGGTATTCTTCCTGTAGTGGCAGGCTTCTTACTGTTTCTCACTCCTTTGATGCTCTGATTTTCAGTTTGTTTTTAATCCTCTTCAAGTACAGATTGTATTTTTCTGTCATCTGCTACTTCTGGTAGTGAAATAAAGACAGTTTCTGTGAGGGACAATGGGGAACGGAAACAAGGGTTTCTTATACTGTGAATGGTATGGATTTTCTGTGGAAATGTGAGTGACACAGAGAGGGGCATATCTTTACAATGAGTGTGGCAGTCATGTGCTTATGTTAATTTTATGATTGAAATGTAGGAGTGGAGTCTAGCCTGTCAATCTGGAGATAGCCATTGAGTAGCCAATGAGGCCTCTGTGTGGGCATGGCTTTCTCCTGAGACTTCTGGGAAATCTCACGATATTTCCCTAGTGAAGATGAGATGCTATCTTCCCCAGTTGTGGGGAGTTAGTCTCAGAGGCGTTGAGTCACGGGAAAGACAAGATGGCAGCGTCTGAGAAGCTGGAGGAGCTGGCGGAGAGACCACACGGCTTTGCCCTGGTGGAGCCAGATCTCTGAAGCTGGAGTGGCATGCTCTTGATGCATCCTGAGCCCTAGAAGTGAGGAGCCATGGGGAGACCCCTGCCAGGGCCAGAATTCTGCACCCACTGACCTGTGACTTTGTGAGTCGGAAGGAGACTTTGTAGACTGATTTCGGGCATATGGGTTAATATCAGATTTATGACTTTGTACTGGACTGGATTGGGATGCCTTCTTGGTGTCACAGCTCTTTTGTATATAAATCCTTTCCTTATATCAATATGCGTGTCTGTGAAATTTGTCCCTCTAATCTACCCAGACTGATACAATGAGAGGAGGAGGAGGAAGAGAAGAAGAAGAAGGAGAAGGAGAAGAAGAAGAAGAAAAGAGGACAAAGAAGATGAGGGAATCTGACATTGTTCTGGTCTAAGATCCTGTCCTCTTCTCATTGCCACCAACAATGGGGATGGTTTGAATTTTCCACTGTACCTGTGTGATCGTGATCTACAGGAGACTCCTGAGCCTTCCCAGTCATGTGTGTCAACTCTGTCACTTTGTCCATTCTGGAATCCACAGTGAATTGCTCCAAGGTGCCTTGATGTTCTTAAACCCACCATGGGAGTCACAGAGGAGCAAAGCAGTTCAGTTTTGTTTAGTTGGTCATAATGGAAACACACTCAGCCAATGAGATGTTTTAGTGGCTCTTACATCACAGAACATCTCTCCCATAGCAACTTACAGGGGAGATGGGGCCCCAGAAAGGCCAAAATACCTGCCTGGAGATAAGTAACTTGCTCCTACGACATTTGCACAGCTTCCCCAAACAGACAAGCGACTTCTGGAAAAAGAATTCATTATGCTTGCACCTGATTTCTTCACGATTGGGTTTACCATAGACAAGCCCTTCCAATGATTCATTCTTCTCTTTCTCACCCATCCTCCATTACCTAATTCTTTGAATGTCTCACTGGAAATCTTAGCAAGCTAATATGGCCCCGTTTTTGTCTTGCTGGAAATAGGAATTTCTGTGTCTCACTGTGGCAGACATGTATTTGATGTCAATTTCATGATTGAGATGTAGGGTTGGAGTCTAGCCTGTCAATCTCTAGATAGCCAATGAGTAGTCAATGAGGTCTCTGTGTGGGCATGGCTTTCTCCTGAGAATTCGGGGAAGTCTCATAGGATTTCCCAATTGGAAAAAGAGACTGAAATATATGATTGTTTCCTCAGAGCACTGGGTTGATGTAAGTGGGCAATATAGAAATCAGATACCCAAAATTGGGGGAATAAATGCACAAAGTGGTTGGTTTACAAACTCTCAGAGGTGAGAGACTATATGTTCATAGTATTATAGGATCAAGGTATAGATATTATGTATCTGCAATTGTAAGGCATAAGATATTTTTGTTTTGTTAACTTACAAAATGCTATTTTTAAATGAAGGTGGTACGTGTTGCATTTTAGTTTTATCCTGTTGTCTATAGATATGACTCTATTGTTCATTTAAAAGTTGCATATGGATACAGAGTTATGTGAAAGTATGAAATTGACATGTGGTAGTCTGTGGAGGTCATGTACTTGATGTCAATTTTGTGATTGGGGTGTAGAGGTGGAGTCTAGCCTGCCGAGCTGGTTGGAGCCAATGAGTAGCCAATGAGACCTCTGTGTGGGTATGGCTTTCTCCTGAGAATTCTGGGAAGTCTTACAGTATATCCCAATTGGAGAAGAGTGACTGGCTTGAGTGTCCGAGATGATGAAGTACTGACAAGATGAGATGACAGTATGCTGACTTATCCTGATTCCTGGAGAATGGAGGAGCTAGAGAAGAGGCCACATGGGTTTTCCCTGATGGAGGCAAATGTCTGGGGCAGGAGAAGCCACGTGGAGACTTCTGCCAGTCCTGAGATGCTCAGGAGGTCACAAGGAGACCTGTACAAGCACTGAGATGCTTTTACTGCCATTGGACACCAAGACTCTTCACCCCTAATCTGTGATTGTCCTGGTGTCATCACAAGTACTTTTTAAGCTGGAGGGAGACCTTATAGATTGGTATTGGACATATGGGCTAATATCGGACTTATAACTTTGGATTGGACTGGGTTGGGATGTTGTCTCAATGTTCCATTCCTCTTGTATATAAACCTTTCCTTTATATCCATATTCATGCTTATGAATTTGTTTCTCTAGTGTACCCGAACTAACACATTTCTTCCTGCAAGTAGCTATGGGAGAGGTGCTCTGTGATGTAAGAGCCTCTGAAGAAAATTCTTTGGGTGAGCACGTTGCCATGTGAGTTAGTCCGGATTGACTAGAGGAACAAATTTCAGAGAAACGCATATAGGTATAAGGAAAGGGTTTATATACAATAGAAATGTGACCCTAAGAAGGCATCCCAGTCCAGTCCAGGGCAAAGCCGTAAGTCCAATAATAACCCATATGCACGAAATCAGTCTGTAAAGTCTGCTTCCAACTCAGGAAGTCACAGGTCAGTGGGTGCAGAATTCTGGCGCTGCCAGGGATCTCCCCATGGCTCCTCGCTTCCAGGGCTCAGGTCCAACAACAGCATGTCACTCCAGCTTCAGAGGTCTGTCTTCATCAGGGCAAAGCTGTGTGGTCTCTCCACCGGCTACTCCAGCCTCCCAGGCACCGCCATTCTATGTTATCTGTGGTTAATCATCTCTGAAACTAACTCCCAACAACTGGGGAAGACAGCTTCTCATCTTAACGAGGGAAATATCACGAGATTTCCCCGGAGTCTCAGGTGAAAGCCATGCCCACATAGAGGCCTCATCGGCTACTCCATAGCTTTCTCCTGATTAACAGGCCAGACTCCACCCTTACATTTCAATTATAAAATTAACATAAGCACAGGACTGCCACACCATGACAACCAAGCAAACAAAAGTGAACTGTCAGGCTCCCCAGTGCCTCACTGCGTGGCTTTAAGGAGATCAAGAGACATGGGTAGCATTTAACTGTGGATAGCACAATGGCAGGTGTGACCGTATTCAGGCATGACTCTGGAGTTATAGGAGTCTCCTGTAGACAAGGATCACAAACACATTGTAGAAAATTCAACCCATCGCCAGAACTTGTGGGAATAAGAAGATAAAGGATTTTAGACCTTGACAAGATCAAATGGCCTCATCCGTGCTGTGTCAGGCAGGGTTCTCTTAGAGAAATAAAACCAAGACACTAATAATTCTCTTTATATATTTATATATAGAGGAGAGTATATAAGATAAGAAAGAAACAGTTAACTATCTATAAAGAGGTACAAATTTCTTGGTGCAACTCACTTGCATGAGCCAGCTAGAAGACTGGCAGTCCTTCAAGTCTTGAGGGCCGCTGAGTAGTCCTCTGCAGAGCAATTCAGGCTATCTGGTCACAGGCAGCAAACAGCAAAGCTGGTCACCAACAGTCAGCCAGATGACAGAGTCCAACTTTTCCTAGCTCAAGAGATGTATATCCCAGGAGTGTGGTGAAGTCGGGGTTGAAGGAACCTCAACTCACAGCTCCACAATCCACAATTAGGTGTCCCATGGGTAGAGTTGCTTGGAGGTCGAGTCACAGGACGAACAAGGCATCTGTCTGGTCTGAAGATCCAAAAGCAAGAGAGCAAGGGTGAAGCTTACCAAGCCTTTTCTATTTCTTTCCTTCAATTGATTGCGTGTGTTCATTGACCATATTGTCACAACAGACCTCCCTATCGCCTTTGGCCATGTTGGCATCACAAGCTTACCTATAACAATCCACCCCTTGCCAACATGGCACCTATACACAATTATTTAGCCATATAAAATTTCCAGACATCAATGAAATCAAACTTTTACTTAACATCGAACATCTATAATACATATAAATGAGAACACACTGAAACCAATTGTAGCTGATATATCACACATGAACAAAGAAAAGATATCCATTAAGCTCATGCACAGAAAATACATGAACAATCACAAACCTCGCTTTTGAAATTGATCACATGGTCGTAACTGGTAGGTGGAACTACCATCTTCTACTATCCATTCTGTATTCCCTTTGCCCTCAGCAATGAACTCAGCTGGTTATGGTTTTTTGCCTGGTGGGGTGACCCAGACCTTCATTCCTCAGGGATCCAGGTCATTAGATGTCCTGTCATGATGGAGTTGCTGTAATTTACCATTTACTTTTACCACTTGGCATGGTAGCACTAAGTGTCGGCCTATGGGATCTCCTGGATTCCAAACATATTATTCTTTACTCCCATTATATAGCACCAGTCCAATGTCTTCTTGGTAATCTGGATCAATCACACCACTCAGTACAGTGACACCCTTCCTGATCTGTTGATCCAAAGGCATGAGAAACCCAAAGTGGCCAGGGAGCATGCTCAGCTGCCAGTTCAGTGGAATCCGTGTTGTGTTTTCAGGTGGGAGGGTTCTTTCCTTTGGGACCACGACCTCCAGGCCCGAAGCACATAGGGTTGCTGGGACAGGAAGCAAAAATGTTGCAAGTGGGTCACTAGGAGTAATAGTGAGTGGTGCCATTCCAATTTCCACCCCTTGGTTCCTGGATGGACCCATGAATCCTGGCTATTGGAGACACAGCACCATATATTGGACCCTGGTTTAAAGCATATAAAGCTTCCTGGCGAACGCTGCCCCAGCCTCGCAAGTTGTTGCCATGTAGTTTGCATCGCAGTTGTGTCTTCAGGAGCCCATTCCATCGTTTTATCAAGCCAGCTACTTCATTCAGGGTGAAAGGAACATGATATGACCAGTGGATTCCATGGGCATGGGCCCATTGCCGCACTAAATTTGCTGTGAAGTGAGTTCCTTGATCTGACGCAATACTATGTGGGATGCCATGCTGGTGGATGAGGCATTCTGTAAATCCACGAATGGTGGTTTGGGCAGAAACATTGTGTGCACGGAAGGCAAATCCATATCCAGAATAGGTGTCTATTCCAGTCAGAACAAAATGCTTCCCCTTCTAGAATGGGATTGCTCTTATATAATCAACTTGCCACCAAGTGGCCGGTTGAGCTCCCGAGGAACAGTTCCATACCTTGTACATAATGTTGGTTTCTGCTGCTGGCAAATAGGGCACTCAGCAGTGGCTGTGGTCTAGTCAGCCTTGGTGAGTGGAAGTCCATGTTGCTGTGCCCATGCATAACCTCCATCCCTGCCACCATGCCCACTTTCTTCATGTGACTATTGGGCGATAACAGGAATGGCAGAGGAAAGAGGAGGGCCAGTGTCCACAGCGCGTGTCATCTTATCTACTTGATGGTTAAAGCCCTCCTTTTCAGAAGCAACCCTTTGGTGATCATTCACATGAGACACGATTACCTTTACTTTGTTGGCTCATTCAGAGAGATCTATGCACATACCTCTTCCCCATACCTCCTTGTCACCAATCTTCCAATCATGTTCCTTCCAAGGCCCTGACCATCCAGCCAAGCCATTAGCCACAGCCCATGACTCAGTATACAATCTCACATCTATCCATTTATCCTTGTAGGCGAACTGAAGGGCCAGGTGCACTGCTCGAAGGTCTGCCCATTGGGAGGATTTTCCTTCACCACTATTGTTTAGGGAGACACCAGAAAGAGACTGTAGTGCCGCTGCTGTCCACTTACGAGTGGCACCTGCATACCATGCATCTGTGAATCAAGCATGACTTTTCTGTTCTTCAGTTAAATTATCATAAGGAACTCCCCAGGAGGCCATAGGTGCAGATTTGCAAAGAGAAGGTAATGTGACTGGAGTGGGGACTGTGGGCATTTGGACCACTTCTTCATGCAGCTTATTTGTTCCTTTAGGTCCTGCTCTGGCCCAATCTCATATTTACCACTTCCATTTAACAATGGAGTGTTGCTGTGTACGTCCAACTTTATGATTCCGTGGGTCAGACAATACCCAGTTCATGATGGATAGTTCAGGTCTCATGGTGACTTGGTGACTCATGTTGAGGGGTTCAGTCTCCACCAAGGCCCAGTAATAAGTCAGCAGCTCTTTTTCAAAAAGGGAATAATTGCTTGCAGAGGATGGCAGGACTTTACTCCAAGATCCCAGTGGTCTACGCTGTGATTCACCAACAAGAGTCTGCCAAAGACTCCACACTGCATCCTTATCAATAAGTGACACTTCTGGCACCTTTGGGTCAGCTGGATCATATGGTCTCAGTGACAAAGCAGCTTGCACAGCAGCCTGAACCTGTTGCAGAGCCTTTTCTTGTTCCAGGCCCCACTCAAAATTGGAGGCCTTTTGTGTAACTTGATAACGAGTTCAAAGAAGTATATCCAAATGAGGGATATGTTGCCTCCAAAATTCTAAGAGTCTCACTAGGCATTGTGCCTCCTGTTTCATTGTTGGGGGATCCAGATGCAATAGCTTATTCTTTACTTTAGTAGAAATAGCTCGACATGCTGGACACCACTGGACACCTAAGAATTTTACCAAGGCGGAGGGTGCTTGAATTTTTGTTGGGTTAATTTCCCAACCTCTTGTACGCAGATGCTGTACTAATGAATCTAAAGTCTTTGATACATCCTTCTTAGTGGGTCCAATCAGCATAACATCATCAATATAATGGATTAGTGTGACATTTTGTGGAATAGACAGGCGATCAAGGTCCCTTCGGACTAAATTATGGCATAGGGCAGAAGAGATGTGAAAGTGTACTGTTGCCCCTGCCAGTGAAAGTGTACTGTTGCCCCTGCCAGCAGAAGGCAAACTGCTTTTGGTGATCCTTTGAGATTGGTATCGAGAAGAAGGCATTGGCTTCATACCAAATACCAGGAGAAGTATTAATTTGCTCAAGCAATGAGACCACATCTGGAACTGCAGCTGCAATTGGAGTCACCACCTAGTTACGCTTATGATAATCCACTGTCATTCACCAGGATCCATTTGTCTTCTTTACAGGCCAAATAGGTGAGTTAAATGGAGATGTGGTAGGAATCACCACCCCCGCACCTTTCAAGTCTTTGATAGTGGCATTGATCTTTGCAATCCCTCCAGGAATGCGTTATTGCTTTTGGTTTACTATTTTCCTAGGCAATGGCAATTCTAATGGCTTCTATTTGGCCTTTCCCACTATGATTACCCTTATTCCACATTTCAGGGATCCAATATGGGGGTTCTGCCATAAGTATGCCATAAGACATTATTAAGTATGTCTATTCCAACGATGCATTCTGGAACTGGGGAAATAACCACAGGATAGGTTCGGGGACCTACTGGACCCACAGTGAGGCATACCTGAGCTAAAACTCTATTAATAACTTGACCTCCATAAGCCCTTACTCTGACTGGCGGGCCTTCAAAACTCTTTGGGTCCCCTGGATTTAGTTTCAGTTCAGAAATAGTACCCAGTAGTGCCCAAAATGTTTGATTATTTCCTTTCCCCCAATGAACAATCACTCTTGTGAAAGGCCACAATTGCCTTTGGGGAAGGCTAGAAGAAAGGCTAGCAGCATAAACCTTCAGTGATGTAGCAGGGTCCTCCTTCAAGGGACCCGGCCTTCCCCTCATTCAAGTGGTTGTGGGTCTGTAAACTGGCTCAGGTCTGGGAATTGGTTGAGTGATCTTGACTGCCTATCCCATTGTTCACCTGATCCAGCATTCTTCTGCCTGTATAGGTCAAGTAAATATTTAATAGATTTCCCTTGTATTTCACTCCTAGGGACACCATGACTAAGTAGCCAATGCCATAATTCTACACGAGACAGGCTGCTTTGATTACTATGAAAGATTGGTGTCTATTATAACCATATCCACATTGTCTCTGTTGATTCAGTGCTGACACTTGCCCTCTGTCACCACGGAGTCCAATCAGCCCCATCGTGGGTAAATGTCAGAGTTCACTAAAGGCAGTTCCCACAGTTAATCCTGGTGCACACAACATAGCAATTATAGGAGTCTTCAAAGATGCTGGGGCCCACCTCACAAACTTACTCCTTATGGTGGTGGTGAAGAATATGTCCTCAGGACACCCCCTTTTGAAGTCTATAGGAGTATCCTGATAGATCCATTCCACCACACCAATTTCCCTCAGTTTTTGGATGCCTTCTACACTGTACCAAGGAAGGTCAGGCACCTCAAGTTGGTCTAATCTCGTCCATCTGGCAGTCCATGTCTCACTGAACCAACTAAAAAGGAGTTGGTCCCTCTCCGCCTCTCTCGCTGAGACATTGAAAGAAGAGTCTGTGCTCAGGGGTCCCATACCCAGAAACTCAGACTGATCTAATGTTACATGTCTTGCACCAGCATCCCACACCCTCAGTAACCATTCCCAGGGATACTTCCCAGGCTTTTGCTAGAACGTATTTGAAATCTTGAGCAGTTCTTTGTGAGTATAGCTACTTCTTCTTGAGTAATCTTCTTGGCCTCACCCTTAGGAGCCATCCTTGCCTTAATTTTAGTTGCAGGTCTAGCAGAAACTATCAATGGTGAGGGTGTTTCCTGGGTGTTCTCAGCACTATCTTGTAAGGCATCTCCCTCAGGCAATGGCAGAGATGAAACCCCACCTGGTGGTTCACCTATAGTAGTTTGGTTAATCTGTTCAGTTGTGGGTTGTTTTGCTGATAGTGGATTACTATCTTCAACCGGGAGGGATGGATCTATTGACTGGGCTGCCCCAATTGTTTCTAGAGGCGGCACAACTTTCTCTTCTTCGGAATCATCAGCCCATATATTCTCATCCCATGTTTCAGGGTCCAAATATTTTCCTATCAATGGCTTTGGCTTTGGACACTGCTCTAGATCTGCCATTCAGCTGACCATGTAATTCAGCCACATGCATAATGAGACTTTGGACTTGGTTCTCAGCAGTGCTGGTTCTTTTACTACATCCAAGAAGACTCGTCTATGTAGCTCAGGCCAAAGTTTTCAAGTCCATAAGTTGGCACCCAAGGCATGCTTTTGAGGCCCTGAGACAATCCTTCCCCTTAATCACATAGTCCATTCTAACGAGGACCAGCCAACCAGCCTCCCTGTTCTTGACAGCTTGACAATACTGCTGGAAAATATCAAACATATGATCTCCCAGAGCCTTTCCTATAACCAGCACCCCATGCATTGGTGCTCCTACTTTAGGTATTAGCTTTGCTATTTCACACCATGGACTTGTAGGAGTGGCAAAATTACCCAAGGTTTTAGGCTTAGAATTAGCATCACCAGTGCTCTTAAGAATAATCAGATTGGAGAACCAATCAAAGAAACCTGTATTTATGATTTTATTTCTCTAGAAGCATCCCACTCTCAGTACCACTTGTGTTGGGCAGGGTTCTTTTACAGAAATAATACCAGAACACTAGTAATTCACTTTATATTTTTATATAGAGAGAAGGGGATATAAGATAAGAAAGAAACAATTAACTATCTATAAAGCAGTACAAATTGCTCAGTACAACTCACTTGCGTGAGACAGCTAGAAGACCAGCAGTCCTTCAATTCTTGAGGGCAGCTGAGTAGTCCTCTGTAGAGCAATCCAGGCTATCTGGCCACAAACAGCAGAGCAGGTCACCAACAGTCAGCCAGAGAGATGTATATCCCAGGATCATGGTGAAGTCGGGCTTGAAGAAACCTCAGCTTACAGCTCCATAGTCCATGATTAGGTGTGGCACAAGTAGTGTTGCTTGGAGGTCGAGGCACAGGACAAACAAGGCAGTTGTCTGGTCTGAAGATCCAAAAGCAAGAGAGCAAGACCAGAGCTTGCCAAGCCTTTTCTATTTCTTTCCTTCAATTGATCGCCTGTGTTCATTGGCCATGTCGTCACAACAGACCTCCCTATCATCTTTGGCCATGTTGGCACTACAAGCTTACCTAGAACACATGCTCTTCTTCTTTCTTCTCCCTTTTCCCTTCTCTCTTCTCACTTCTCCCTTCTCTCTACTTCTCCTTCTCCTTCTTCTACATCTCTGCCTTTAAGGTTCTTCACCTATCTATTCCTCTCACATTTCCCCAGACATTCCATATCCTTCTCAGCATAATCACCTTTCTTTTCATTTCCAGAAGGAGCTAATGTCGGAAAAGGTACAATCTCTTCTTAAACGCGATTAAAAGCAAACAGATACAAAGAGCATCAAAGAAGTCAGCTGAAGTTAAATACCCTGTCAATATAGCAAGAGCACCAAAGAAGACTAATTTCCATTTGAAAGGAGAGCTCCAAAAAGATCCCGCTCTATCTCATACACATGTTGCTCACAAAGTGTAAACAACATTCACGACCCTGGGCTGACCTTAGCTGAACCTCTGGGAAAATCCTGACTCTTAAGGCTCAAGATTTAAACCTGAACTTATACAGCTAGATATGATGGTCTTTCCCATAGTCCATCCCTGGCCTGGTTTTCCCTGTTGAGATTGAGCTTTTCCACTCTTTCCCCACACATGATGTCACATGGATTTTTCTCTGTACCTTATGGAAATGTGCAGTATCACCATTTTTGTCTTTGAAACAACAACAAGAAAAATACCAGCAAATATATATATAATCAAGGACAGGTCTGAGAAATTCTAACACGTAATCTCCAATTCTGCTAGTTTCACACATTCATTTCTTCTAAATGTGTCCCTTCATCGTTACTGATGTTTGCATTTATATAGACCTTGAAAACTACAGATTCTGGATAACATGCTTGATCAAATTCTGTGTGAAACCTTTTGTAGAATTGTTAAGTGACTTCATCCCTTGCGTTTATGTTGGTGCCTAAATTTGTTGAATACTCTAATTGAAATGGCTTTTTGTGTAGGTGGATATAAAGAATCTTATTACAGGTATATTGTAGTTCAAGATTGATTGTGAGATGTTCTTTTTAATAATGAAGGCAAAAGTCATTCATCTTGAAAGCTGTTAGACAATGGTACAGGGTAGTTGCATGGAAAATATCTCTGGCAGTAGCCTAGAAGTGGATTCAATGCCTTCCAGAATTCCAAAAGATATTCTTTTTAATAATGAAGGCAAAAACTATTCTTCCTGAAACTGTTGGACAATGGGAAATGAGACTTGCATGAAAAACATTTCTGTCACTAATCCAGAAGTAGATTTAGTGCCTTCTAGAATCCACAAGGAAACATTTTTAGTTAGGTACGGAAATTCCTGGTTCCAAGATGTGATAGTTATGCTTGTTGTGCCAACTTGGCCAACGATGATAGGTAGTCTTGTTGTGACAACATGATCAGTGGACACCTGGAATTTCTATTGAAGGCTGGAGATATTAATGGCTTTGAGGGCCCGGCCCTTACTCTCTTGCTCTTGAATCTGTGAACCACCTGGCTGAACTTTTTGTCCTGTGTCTCAATCTCCATGCTACACTACTCGTGGTACACCTAATCTGTGGACTGTGTTGCTGGGAGTTGAGGTTTCTTCAAGCCCTGCTTCGTCACACTCCTGGAATATACACCTCTTCAACTGGGTACTGTTGAACTTTATCATCTTGATGTCTGTTGGTGACCTGCTTTGCTGTTTTCTGAGTATGGTTGAATAACCTGACTTGCTCTACAGAGGACAACTTGACGGCTCAAAGTTCTGCCAGTGTACTAGCTGTCTCACACAAGCGAGTTGCACCAAGCCATTGGTACTGCTTTATTGATAATTTAACTTTTTTATTTCTTATGTTTGATATCTTTCTAGCTGAGTGTTTGAGACGGACACACCGGAAGGAGACAGAGCTCAGTTAGGGAAGCAATGGAAATATATAGGTTTTATTGGAGGTAATGAAGGACTTTGGGGAAGGGAGGGGACAACAGAGAAAGAGACAGTCAGACAGGAGCATCTTGAGCTCCTGGGCAGACCTGAGGCCAAGAGTTAGGCCAGGGAAGCTGCACCCAGTATGGGAGCGGTGGGACATATATAGGGTCTGAGCTACAAGCATGTGAGCTAACAAAAGAAAGGGGAAGTTTCCCATGCTGCGTGTGCAAGTTTGGGTTTGGAGATGACCTATGAGCAATTATCTTGTTTCACAAAATTGTTTCCAAGAATGTCAGAAGGGAAGCGTGTGAGATGCCAGAGGTAGTGGTTACAAAGTTCAACAAGCTGTTCATCTCTTTCTTGTGAGACCGCCACAAAGGGGTACAAGGGGCTGTTTGGTCCAGGGGGCTGCCTTGTCTGACCCGGCCCATACATCCAGAACTCTTTAGTGATAACAGACATAGTATTCTATCATTAATTGCTTCCTGTTGGTGCGGGGCAAAGTGGGGAGGGTTAAGAGTTGGGAAGTACAGGGCCTGGGCCAGCTGGCAATGGACTGTAGGTGTGAAGTCAAAGCTGGTTGAGGGTTAAATTGGAGATGGCTTTCATCTGTTCCTGCAAAAACTTAAACACATAGGGAGCTAAAAGTAACAGTACACAGATTATTATCAAAGGCTTGAAGGGAGGCATAATCCAGGACATGGCAGAATTTTGAAACCATGAGGAGGGGCCGGTGGTGCCCCACTGATGTTTTCTGATTTCATTGGCTATATTGTGGAGGGCTTTAACGTTTTGTTCAACTATACCTGATTCATTAATATAATAACATTTTTCATTTAAAATGTACATGTTTTCCCTTTATCTGCTGTTAACAAATCAAGGGTTCAGTGATTTTGCAAAGTGACTTGGGTTAGGGATGTTAGTTGTTTTTGGAGTGAGACAAGTGAGTTATCAGTGGATTCCATTATGAAGTGCACCTTGTCATTGAAGGATTCAGCCTGAATAATGGTTTGTTCTATTGCTTTTCCAGACATGCCAGCTGCAGTGAGAAATGAAGTAAAACTGAGTCCTATTAACACAGGTGGAATACTGCATCCTGTGATTGAGGGTTAGGTTGATTGCTTGTCTGTTCATGGTGAGCTGTGGAACTATAGCAGCTGGAAGGCAAGGGAACTACAAGATGTGTTGAGACATTCTGTTAATGTTTTGTTGCACTAGAATAAAGCACCAGGGAGACCTCTAAGGAAGGTGTTTACACTTAGAGTATGTTTACAAAAGAGTTGCTTACCTTATTGATGAGTAGGTGATGTATACCAGAAAGAGAAGTTAGTATTGTTTTGGTAGCCTGGATAAAAGAGTGGTATGTTGGCAAGTGGTATCGGGCACTCACTAATACTATTTCTTGATGGTAGGTGAGTTTACTGGGACTGCTTGTTGAAATGGATGTTGGAGTGAAGCACACAAGAAGCAAGAGAAGTTATGTATTCCTGAAGGATTGAAAAAAAGGGCTGCTCTCTGAATGAGTTCTGCCTACTTAAAAGGAGTAGTTCATTTTTCATTAATTGGTTTGCTAAATGTTGCGGAGTGCATGTCCAATCAAGACCACTGACCCACATCTCTGCAGAGTAATAAAGCAAAGCTTTATTAAAACCAAGCAAATTCAAATTTGGGCTACAGCATGGCCACGCAGGGTCCAAAACTGCAGCATCGAACCAAATTTTTCTTTCCCTTTTATACAGTTAGTTAAACATTCCATGGGGGTAGGGGCAGGACACAAGATAGGACATTCTCAGGAGATAACAAGGGCATTTTTACTAGCCTACTTATCTTAGCCAGATATTAGTGGGTGTATATGTTTTTTCGGCTATCTGGCTGTCATTTAGAATGTCACGGTGACTTAGTTATTTTTATTGCTTCTTTCCTTAGAGAACAAAATGGAGGTTTAATACAAAAATGGCTTTTCTTAAGCTAAGCGGTAACAGTAAGTATTTTCATTATTATGGATATTATTGGCAATAACGTGTAGTGGTTCATGTAATTGACTGGGTCAGAGTTGTGAAGAAAAGGCGTGGACCACCAGTTGGACTGCCTGAAAGGTTTAAGAGAAATAGGTGAGGTATAAGAAAAGTATAGACCAAAGGAGGGGCTGGTGTTTGGGTTTTAGGCAGTTGTGGTGATGACCTTGGATTGGCTTTTATACAGGCAGGTTAGGTGGTGCAGGAGCCGGGGCAGGTAGACATCTCTCTGCGTGTTTTCAGAGAAAAGTTTTTTAAGAGAGAGATAGTTAAAGTAACTAGTTCGCTAGTTACTTTGCTAGTTAGTTTGCGAGTGGTGTGTCTGGTATGGTATGGTTGATTAAATTAGGTTGGCTATACATTAACTTGAAGGGGCTTAGGAAAGATGGAGAGTGAAGAGTGGCATGGAAATAGGTTTACTTATGACTGGCATAGTTTTAGAGTTCGTTTAGACAGGTGACCTTTTATAATTCTATTTATATATATTTTTATATAGAGGTCTGAGATCTGTACAGGTTATGTAAATGCCACTTATTGTTTAGTGCAAATGACACTTGTGTGGCTTGAGACACAAAACATAGGCAGTAAGAGGTGAAGAAGAGCACTGGGCTCTATATAGAGGGAATGATGGACTTGATGGAGCAGATCTTTGACTTGGATAGTGGGAGAGCTATTCACTTACTGTTATGATGGAGGACATTTTAGTTGTTAGGAATTTTCCTTCTAGGAAACGTGCAGATTTCTAGACCTGAAACTGCAGTGTAGGTGGCTCATTGCTGTTCCTGGTTTTTTATGACAGAACTGTTATTAACAATGAAAGTTAGATTTGGACTTGGATAGGGTTGATTTTAAAGATAAGGTTGAGGTAGTGTAGCAGTCATGTGTTTATGTTAATTTTATGATTGAAATGTAGGGGTGGAGTCTAGCTTGTTAATCTGGAGATAGCCATTGAGTAGCAAATGAGGCCTCTATGTGGCCATGGCTTACTCCTGAGACTTCTGGGAAATCTCGCGATATTTCTCTCATGAAGATGAGAAGCTCTCTTACCAAGTTGTTGGGAGTTAGTCTGAGAGTCGAGGAATCATGGACAAGACAAGATGGCAGCGTCCGAGAACCTGGAGGAGTCAGTGGAGAGACCACATGGCTATGCCCTGATGGATCCAGACTTCTGAAGCTGGGGTGGCCACACGGAGACATCTGCCAGAGATGATCTGCTTCTGCCACCATGGGATGCTGTTGATGGACCCTGAGCGCAGGAAGCGAGGAGCCATGTGGAGACCCCTGCCAGTGCTGGGATTCTGCACCCACTGACCTGTGACTTCGTGAGTTGAAAGGAGACTTTATAGACTGATTTCAGGCATATGAGTTAATTTAGGACATGTGAATGTGACTCTGAAATGGACTAGGCTGGGATGTCTTTTCAATGTCCTGTTCCTCATGTATATAAACCTTTTCCTTATATCGATATGCATGTCTATAAATTTGTTCCTCTAGTCTACCCAGACTAACACAGGTAGCAATACTTCCTTACTTACCTGTGGGCAGGAATGACTGTCAAATCTCAGTGAGTCTGGGAGTTGAGGTGGGGAAGTTGGTGGGTTCAGGGAGGGAGAATGGCGCAGACATATGTTAGGGTTTTCAGTAAATGTAAGGTAGAGTTTCTTAGGCAACTGGGAGACAGTAAAGACAGAGCTTGGTATGAGAGAAGGTCCTGAAGTCTGTGGGTGGATAATGTCTGGATTGGCTTTCTCAGTGTTAACTTTAAAGCTTTGTTGGTACGGGTAGCGGCTGCTGCTAAGGCCCGGAGTCACGGTGACTAGCTTCTGGCTGTCATGTCTAGTTGTTTGTATAAATAAGCTACAGGGGATAGAGCAGGTCCCAGGGACTCTGTTAAAACACCAACTGGAACACTTCAGTTTTTATCCGTGTAAAGTGAAAAAGGTTTGGTGGGATTTGGCAAATGTAAGGGTGGGGAGCAGAGGAGACCATGTTGGAGTTTAAAGGCAGCCTTGATTAGCTGAGGAGAGTCAAGGGGGCTAAAAGGGGTTGCCTTAGCTGCTTCATAAAGGTGTTAGGCTAGCAAGGAAAACTTGAGGATCCAGTGTTTGAAAAATCCTTCAAAGCCTAAAAGGGGAAGTATTTGGTTTGCAGTTTCCGCAATTTCCCTTACTGCTGCACCATGATTTGCTGTAAGTCCCTGGTTGGTGGGAGTAAGCTGCAGGCTTAAGTAAGTAATGGTAGTACATGAAAGCTGGACTTTAGCTCAAGAAATATGATAGCTTTTGGATGCTAGGAAGTTTAAAAATTTGACTGTATGCCCCTGAGAGCAGGCTTCAGATGCACTGCACAGCAGGAGGTTATTTACATACTGCAGCAAAGTGGATGGTGAGAGAGGACAGTGCAGGAGGTCAGTGGTTAGCACTTGGCTAAATAAACATGAGGAATTTCGGTAACCCTGGGGCAAGACACACCAGGAATATTAGGAGGCAGTTCCAGTGTCAGGGTCCTCTCAAGAGAAGGCAAACAAAAACTGACAAGCAGGGCCCAACGGAATAGCAAAGAAAGCGTCTTTTAAGTCAAGTATAGTAAAATGGGTGATATCAGGAGGAATGGGAGACAAAGCGGTGTAAGGGTTTGGGACTACAGGGTGGATGGGGATTACACACTCACTAATAAGGCAAAGTTCCTGTGCTAAGCGGTAAGACCCATCTGCTTTTTTGACTGGAGATATAGGGGTATTGCAGAGTGTACAGGCACAATTAGTTGGTTAGACAGGAGCTGCTAAATAGTTGGTTTTAGGTCGTTGCAGTGAATGAGAGAGATTGGAAATGGGGGACGAGATGGGAAAGTGGAAGGGTTTTGAAGACAAATGAAAACAGGCTGGTGATGTTTTGCAATAACCGGTCAGGAAGTATTCTACACTGAAAGGTTTATGTAGTGTGACAGTGCAGTGGAAGAGGATGTGGGTGGAGGTTTAATGGCAGAGAATGCTAAGAAAAAGGATACCAGGGAGGGAGAAGTGGGTAGGGAGTAATTTTATTGGATACTCATTCCTAACTTCGAAAGGAGATCCCTACCCAATAACAGTGCAGGGTATGAAGGCATTATTAAAAAGGAGTGAGAAACAGGAAAATTCCCTATATCTAAAACAGGAGGAGTTATTAAAGGATATGAGGATCAATCCCCACAACTGTTACCGAGGAAGAAGTGGGGCCGGAGAAGGAAGGAAGAAGTAGGAATGTAGCCCCCGTGTCTACCAAAAATGAGACGGTTTTGCCTGCTATTTTGATTGTCACCGGAGGCTTAGCGAGGGTCACTGGGGTCATGGAGTCTGGGCTTCCTAAGTCGCTGTCAGCAGCCAAACCCAGCAGTGCCAATGGCAGGTCCGAGGTTGGAGGGACAGTCCCGCCATGGCTAGGCACCATGGGGCAGTCGCTTTTCCAATGGCCCTGCTGACTGCACACGAGACAAGGCTTACTGTGTGCTTGAAGCTGTGGGGAGTGTTTAGCCCAATGTCTTTCTTGGATATATTTAAAGCACAGTCCAGGAGACTGACAGAGGCATGGGGGGAGTTGCTGCTTCCTGATATCTTCTGACCCCTTGGCTCCACTGACCTTAGAGCTGCAACCAAGACCTGCGCCTGCCAGCAAGCCTGCCGATGGGTTTGGGACTTACAGATTATCTCAGCCTGTTCCTCTTGGGCATTATAAACTTTGAATGCCATGTTTACCAGGTCACAGGTGGGGGTTTGAGGGGCATCCTCAGCTTTCTAAAGTTTTTTTTTTTAATATCAGTAGCTGACTGTGTAATAAAATGGGTGGCCAAAACAGTGATTTCTGTCAAAGAGGCAGGGGTTAATTTAGTAAACTAATTTAAGGCTTAAATTCATCCTGAAAGAAAAGATGCAGGACTTTTATCTGGCTGCTGAGTAAATTTTTAAAGTTAACTTTATCTGGATAGCCCCTTGTTAAAGTTAACTCTTTTATGAGAGATGACTTGTAAGTCTGAATAAGGTACTGGAACTCCCTAATAAAGGTCGTAGGGCTCTGTGAGAAAATACCCAGGGGCTTTTAGCAAAGGTGGTAACTGAGGGGTTTGGGAGGCTGTGGGTGTTGCTTTAGAGGAAGCTGAATAGGGAAGGAACTAGAAAAGGGTGAGAGAGTCCAAGGAGCTCGATGGGTTTGGTTCCAGTGAGGAGACAGTTATTGGAGGCTTATTGTCCTCTGGGGGAGGACAGAGGTGCAGTCACCTCTGGGAGGGGATAGGAGTTGGAGGCACAATTGCCTGACCTTTGGGCAGTTGAGGTGGTAGTGGAGGGAGGCGATGGTGAGGGGGTACCCAGATTATGGCAGAGGCTGAGAAGGGGTCTGAATCGGCTGTGGGTTGAGTGAGCCAGGCAGTTTGGGGTTGGGAAGGAAGTTTGGTGAAGGCTGAGCTATTCTGAGCCTGCAGGAGATGCAGACAGAGGGTGGGGTTGAAGCAGGCAGAAGAGATAGTGCTCTCCGAGAGTCAGAGGAGGAGGTTGCTTTGTAGGGCAGTGGGAAATATGGGAAGTTTGGAAGTATTGTTCAGGGGAGGACGCTGCAGGTGGATTGGGCAGGGAGTTCTGGGACTGAGTGATAAAGAGACACCCAGAGAAGGATGAGGAGGGAAGAGAAGGAAAGAACCCGAATGCACAAAGCCTCAGACCAACTTTAGGCATGGTGACAAAAAATGTCAAGGTTGCAGACAATATCTGGCTAGCACAACCCATTGTCTAATTGGTATTGAGGCCACACTTGGTTACAGAAGAAGACCAGGCACTTAGGGTGAATGTCTGGAGACAGGCATGGCTCAGTCAGAGTTAGGGCCTCAGTAGGAGAGTCCTGCATTCCTGAGAGCAGGAGGGTAGTGCGTGAGCTCCCCATGGCATCTCAAACCACAGCGGGCACAGATTGAGAAGGTGGGCGTCCCATGACCCCCATCCGCATGCATTAGTCAGGAGGTGACCCGGTAACTCTGACAGGAGCCCCTGTCAGTGTTAGGGGCCTAGTGGGAGAGTTCTGGACCTCTCCAAAAGAGGAAGACTCCCAATGCAGGCCTGTGACTGTTTAACCAGAAGGCAGGAATCTCAGATCAGAGGCAGTGAAAGGCACCACAGGAAGCTGGGGGAGAGATGGGGCTGGCTTTGTGGCCGGCTAAATGGAGGGTAGTCAGAGGCCCTTGTTCAGGGTAAGAAAAGGAGGAAGGGAGTTTTCAGAAAAGTTTTGAGAGAGAAGATTTTAAAATAGGTATGAAAATAGGCACTGCAGGACAGCTAGGGAGAAAGAGGAAGTCAATTTTAAAGTCTGAGACCAGGCACTCAAAAAGTGCTAGTACAAAGCACTCTGACAGGTAAAAGAAACTGAGACTCACCCTTTGTGTGTAAGTGCAGTCTGAAGGGGCAGTGATCACTAGGCCCAGAGCCAGCAGTCCTGTTAGAGGCAAAAATCCCAGAACATAAACGCAGAGACAAAGGGCTGGGGAGGAAGATACTCACTGATAGATGTTGTGGACAGCAGTTGAGAGTTTGCAGTTGGAATAAAGGGGGAATGGAGGAGAGAGGGACACAATACTTGCCCACGGGTGGGCCGGGGCACATCAAGACACGTCTTACTTTTCTTGGGTTTCAGCACCAATATAAGAGGTTGAGATGGAGCTGCCGGAAGGAGACAGAGCTCAGTTAGGAATGAAATGCAAATATATAGGTTTTATTGGAGGTAATGCAGGACTTTGGGGAAGGGAAGGGACAACAGAGAAAGACACAGACAGACAGGAGCATCTTGAGCTCCTGGCTGGTCCCGAGGCCAAGAGGTAGGCCAGGGAAGCCGCACCCAGTATTGGGACGGAAGGACATGTACAGGGTCTGAGCTACAAGCATGTGGGCTAACCAAAGAAAGGGGAAGTTTCCCATGCTGCACGTGCAAGTTTGGGTTTGGAGTTGACCACAAAATTATTTCCCAGAATATCAAAAGGGGAGTGTGTGAGATGCCAGAGGCAGGGGTTACAAAGTTTAGCAAGTTGTTCATCTCCTTCTTGGGAGGCCGGCACAAAGGGATGCGAGGGCCTGCTTGGTCCAGGGGGCTTCCTTTTCCGACCCCAGCCCATTCACTATCTATATAAATATATAGAGAAATTAATTAGTGTCCTAGATAATTCTACCACTCTTACTAATCCATGGTGTGAAATAGCAAAGCTAATAACAAAAGTAGCAGCACACATAGATGGATGCTGCTTAAAGGAGAGACTCTGGGAGATGGTATGTTTGATATTTTCGAGCAGTTTTGTCATGATAGCAAGTATAGGGATGCTGGTTGGCTGGTCCTTCTTACAATGGACTGTGTAATTAAGGAGAGGGATGGCCACCTGGCCTCAGAAGCATGCGTCAGGTGCTGACTTACAGAATTAAAATCTTCTGCCTGTGCTACAAAGAAGAGTCTTCTTGCCTATAGTAATAGTGCTGACATTGCTGAGAACCACATTCAGAGCATCGTTATGTGAATACATGAAATGCAACATTAGCTGAATGGCAGATCTAGAGCAGTGTCTGATACCAAAGTGAGGGCATCGAGAGGAAAAAAATGAGACCCTGAAACATGGGATGGGAACATATGGGCTGATGATGCAGAAGAAGAGGATATTGTACTGCCTCTAGAAACAATTGGACCAGCCCAGTCAGTAGATCCACCCCTCCCAGCTAAAGATAGTAATCTACGATCAACAAAACAACCCACACCTGAGCTGATTAACCAAACTATTCAAGGTGAAATTCTAGGTGGGCCTGCATCTGTACCATTGTCTGAGGGAGATGCCTTACAAGATAGTGCTGAGAACACCCAGGAAACATTCTCAGCTTTGATAATTACTTCTAGACCTGTAACTAAAATTAAGGTTAAGAAAGCTCCAAGAGTTGAGGTTGAGATGGTTACCCAAGAAAAAGTGTGCTGTGCTCACAAAGAACATCTGTAACTTTCAAATACTTTCAGGTAGAAGCCTGGGGGAATATTAATGGGAATGGTTACTGAGGGTGTGGAATAATGGGGCAAGAAATGTACTATTAGGCCAGTCTGAGTTTCTGGATATGGGACTCCTAAGCCCAGACTTTTCTTTCAGTGTCTCAGTGAGAGAGGCTAAGAGAGGATCCAACTCCTTATTTTGTGAGATGGGCTAGATTAGACAAATTTGAGGTGACTGACCTACCTTGATACACTGTAGAAGAAGTTATCCAAAAGCTTAGGGAATTTTATTATGTAGGAATGGATATAACAGGATACTCCTATAGACCCCAAAAGGGGGTATCCTGATTACATACTCTTCACCACAACCATAAGGAACAAGTTTGTGAAGTGGGGAGTAGTATATCTGAAGACTCCTGTGGTTGCTATTTTATGTGCACCAGGATTAAGAGTGGGAACTGCCCTAAGTGAACTCCGACATTTGCTAATGATGAGCCTGATTAGCCTCTGTGGTGACAGAGGGCAGGTGTCAGCACTGAATCAAAAAAGTAAGGGTATACGTGGTTATAATACACAACAAGGCTTCTGTAGTAACCAAAGCAACCTGTCTCATGTGGACTTATGGTATCGCCTACTTATTCACGGTACCCCTAGAAGTGAAATACATTGGAAATAAACTAAATATTTATGTGAACAACACAGGCAGAGGAATGCTGGATCAGGTTAACAGCAGGATAGACAGTCACAATCACTCAATCAATTCCCAGACCTGAGCCAGTTTACAGTCCCACAGCCCCTTGAATAAGGAGAAGGCCAGGGCCCTGGGAAGGAGGATGCTGCTACATCCCTGGTGTTTTATGCTGTTAGTCCTACTTCTAGTCTTCCCCGAAGAGACCTGTGGCCTTTATAAGATTGACTGTTCATTTGGGGAAAGGAAATAATCAAACTTTTCGGGGATTACTGGACACTGGCTCTGAGCTGACTCTAATTCCAGGAGACCCAAAATGTTTCCAAGGCCGGCCAGTCAGGGAGGTGTCTTACAGATGTCAAATTGTCAATGGGGTTTTAGCTCAGGTACACCTCACTGTGGGTCCAGTGGATCCCTGAACCCATCCTGTAATTATTTCCCCAGTTCCAGAATGCATCATTGTAATAGACATGCTTAGTAACTGCCAGAAAACCCATATTGGAACACTGAAATGTGGTATATGAGACTTTGTGGTGGATAAGGCTCAATGAACACCATTATTATTGTCATTGCCTAGGAAAATAGTAAACCAAAGCAGTACTGCATTCCTGGAGAAATTGCGGAGTTCAGTGACACCATCAAGGGCTTGAGAGATGCAGGGTGGTGCAAATATACATCTCATGAACTGGGGACTGTCGGACTCTGTCATTTGGCTGGCTGTGACCTGCCTTGCTGTTTGCTGCTTGTGGCAGGCTAGGCTGAATTGCTCTACAGAGGACTACTTAATGGCCCTCAAGATGTGAAGTTCTGCCAGAGTACGAATTGTCTCACAAGTTAGTTGCACTGAGCCATTTGTACTGCTTTATATATTAGTTAACTGTTTATTTCTTATGTTAGATGTCTTTCTATCTATATACACATATAGAGATAATTATTAGTATTCTGGTTTTGTTTCTCTAGAGAACCCTGTCTAATGCAGCACTGAATTAAAAGAGACATGGTCGACATGCATATTGTAATGGACAGCAAGGTTTCTGTAGTAATCATAGCAACCAGTGTGATGTGGACTTATGGACTTGGCTATTTAGCTAAGCTGTGCCTATAAGTGAAATACATAATGGTAGGTCACATGAAGTGCCCAATAGACTTTCATGACCACTGAATTAATGCCCATACCTGGACCAGTTGAAAGACACAAAAACTTTTGGGATTTTTTTTTGGGGGTGGACATCATTGCTCTCTGGTGGTGGGAGTAGGAGGCCCAGCCCCACTGCTGGAATTGAACCTCCGTCCCAGTGGGCCGCAGTCCCGCACACAACCACTACACCACCAGGGCTCAGCCCTTGACACAAAAAAGTGCTAAGATCACCCAGGAAACACCCTCACCATTGATAGTTTCTGCTAGACCTATAACTAAAATTAAGGCAAGGAAAGCTCCTAAGGGTGAGACCGAGGTGATTACTCAGGAAGAAGTACACTATACTCACAAGGAACTGCTCGAGCTTTCAAATACGTACAAGCAAAAGCCTGGGGAGTATCCCTGGGAATGGTTAC